>CAIGQQ010029299.1:23442-34557 GCA_903798035.1 Danio albolineatus
TGTGTGAACATAAACAACATCTTTGAATGTAAGATGCTCAAAGTTCAATGGTCAATGGAAGACATTGGCTTTTACAGTTAGCTAAGCAAAGCCTACAGCGAATGAAGTTTGGGGACTACAAAAAAATCTGGGCATTCACATTCATTTGGGCTAGTGAGAGGTTCAGGTTATGTGCATTCACCACGTACACACCCCGTGCAGCAAAGGGGCATGGCCAGAGGCGCTGTAATGCCATTATATAGCAGAGAAAGCTAAAATGCTGTCCAAATGCTGCTATTTCCACAGAGCTTGTTCTGTTTCTGTATTTAGGCTTCCAAAGAACATGACACAAAGAAAGAAGTGCATACAATTAAGGGTTAAGGGTTAGTTAAAATTAAGTTTCAGAGAACTTTTAAAAATATATAGCTAGCATTTGACAAAGGAGAACTTCCAAAATCTCTCCCAGTTCAGTGATGGATCCAGCTAAAACTCCAAAAAGGAGCAGCAGCTCCAACCATAATAAATGAAGCTGTGGATTGTGAGCCACAACCTGTAAGTGTTTTTATTTGCTAAAATTGATCTATTACATGTACAGTTTCTAATGTTAACAGTATGTTGCAGCGAGGATGTAAACAAGGATGTAAACAGAAAATGCTGTTTGGCACTGCTAACAATTTAGCTATTCATATTTATATATTCATCTTTATCTGTCAAACCGCTGTAAACACACAATCTTCACCAGCACTCCAGTGTCTCCCTATGCAGACGCTTTCCCTCACTCAAAAAAGATATGTGAATGTTTCATATTACTTACGCATGCTTATTCCAAATATATTTGTGAAAGACACTTGTCAGATGATATTTTAGAGAGCAGGCGTGAGGTTCATCTGTGTCTTGCTACTCTGACTGACAGTGTTTACACAGTGCAAAAGCATGTGCTTGTAAGGGCGTAACACTTTTTCTGGTGACATGGAGCCAATCCGTGAATCACAGCACAACATGTTTGCTGACCAATCAAAGCCTCTTGAGGGTGGGCCTTTCAGAGGAACTAGGAAATGTGACATTCGTTTTCATGTTAGCTGAGTAGCAGTAAATAATCAAAGATATTTGTAAAAAATAATGTGATTTTCTACAATTGAAGCATGAGCACACACTGCTTTGCATCTTATAAACACAACCAAGCCTTAAAAATACACTCTAGACCACCCCTTTAAGGACATCCAGGCAATCTAGAGGTGTTTGAAACCTCCAGATAGGTGGACTCCTGCTACACCTTCATCATCATGAAGGGTATTAAGCAAATATTAGGTATTAGGCAAATTTTGATTTAGTTTTAGTCGTAGTCTTTTGACTAAAATTCCATTTTAGTTTTAGTCATATTTTAGTCTTCTGAATCATTTTACTTTTAGTCGACTAAATTTCATAAGATTTTAGTCGACTAAATCTACTTAGGATTTTAAATCTACTTTGGACTCAGAGGGCAATGGCAAATATTATCCCTGAACAGGGACGCAGATGATTGTTACCTGATAATTATCAGCGTAACAGGCCAGCTAACAAAGTGCAATGCAGGTAAACCTCACTCCTCTGATATCTAAAGGTGCTCTAGCGACAGATGCTAGCGACAATGGTCTTTAGCCTCCTTGTTAGAGCAACTAACTCCCATAGAAGAAAAATCGCTGGTTTGATCCCAGCTGACTGGGTTGGGTGCAGTAGGACCGATGGTTATATCAGCATAGATAAGGTCAAAATAGACAGAATGGAGAAAGCAGCATCAGTATGATCATTCCATTCTTACCAGAAAGCACCTTACCTTGATGTTACCTTATCAATAACATCAGCTACTGATCATAGATAATGCAGTTTAACAGTTTATTTGCTGTTTTAAAGGCTAGAGATAATTCACCCTTTTATTCACTATGAAGTGGTGCCAAACCTATATAAGCTTCTTTATTCTGCTAAACACACACAAAAAAAGATTTTTTAATAACGATGTAAACCGTTAACCATTGACCTCCATAGTAGGAAAGAACAAATGTTATGCAAGTCAATGGTTACAGGTTTCCAGCTTTCTTCAAAATATCTTATTTTATGTTCAACAGAAGAAAGAAACTTTTAGAAAGATTTATAACACATTGAGGGTGAGTAAATGAGTAAATTTACATTGTTGGGTAAACTATCCCTTAAACAACCACTGCCAATACATTAATCTGTTATTTAAAACCACAAAAATATTAAATAATAAACAATTATTCACAATATTTTGAAGTGCCGACAATATCAATGTTGTGCATGTTCATTAGTATCATATATTGTATTATTTAATATCAGCAAAAGTCTATTTCTTCGCCAAAAGTAGAACTTTGACTTACAGAGCTCTTTTGGAGGTTTTGATGACCGCTGATAGTCTGATGAGACACTCGTCTGATCTCTGGAATTTCTGAAGCTCAAACTCCTCCAACTCCTCCTCTGAGGTCAACAACACAAAGACTAGAGCAGACCACTGGGCAGGTGAAAGATCAGCAGATGACAGACTTCCTCTACTAAGCTGAGACTGAATCTCTTTCAGCAGAGTTTGGTCGTTCAGTTCATTCAGACATAACAACAGATTGATGGATCTCTCTAAAGACAGACTGGCTTCAAGTTTCTGCTTGATGTATGCAATTATTTCCTCTTTGCTCTGGTCACTGTCATCCTGCTGTGTCAACAGGCCTCGTAAGAGTTGTCGATTGGACTGGAGTGACAGACCGAGAAGGAAGCGAAGGTAAAGGTCCAGATGTCCATTGTCACTTTCCAGAGCCTTGTCCACTGCAGTCTTCAGCATATCAATCATGGACACATTTCTGCTTTTCTTTTTAAAAAACAAATTATATACACAATTATTGTTGAGGTCTAGAAACAGATGTTGATAAAGGGCTGCAATGAACTCCTGAATGCTCAAGTGAAGAAAGCAGTACATGGTACCAAGAATGATTCCTTTCTCCTCCTTAAAGATCTGGGTACACATGCCTGAGTACACCGATGCCTTATAGACGTCAATGCCACAGTCTTTCAGATCGCTCTCATAGAAGACCACATTGTTTCTTTCCAGCTGCTGGAAGGCCAGTTTCCCCAGTGAAAGGATGAGGTTTGGATCCCAGGAGACATCTGGTGTGTTTTCTCCATCATACTTTCTTCTGCTCTGCTGGATCTGAAAGCGGAGAAAGTGTGTGTACATCTGTGTCAGAGTCCTGGGAGATTCCTGCAGTGTTTCAGCATTAGCCCTGTGTTTCAGTTCAGGATTTCTGTTCTCCTTCAAAATGTTCTGGAGAACAGTGGCTGAAATCCAGCAGAAGACTGGGATGTGGCACATAATAAAGAGACTCTTTGACTGTTTAATGTGATCAATGATTTCTCCGGCCTGATTCTGATCTGTGAGTCTCTTTCTGAAGTACTCCTCCTTTTGGGCATCACTGAATCCTCGTATCTCTGTCAGCCAGTTGATACAGTCCGCAGGAATCTTACTGGCAGCTGCTGGTCTGCTGGTGATCCAGATGAGAGCAGAAGGAAGCAGATTTCCCTTGATGAGGTTCGTCAGGAGAACATCCAGAGAGACTGATGATGATACATAACAACACGTCTCATTACCAGCAAAGTTCAGAGGAAGACGACATTCATCCAATCCATCAAGGATGAACAGGACTTTGAATCGTGTTCTTCTTGTAAGGTCCAGTCCTTCAGTCTCAGGGAAAAACTGAGTTATAAGGTCTTTTAGACTTTGTCTTTCTTTCTCCCTTAAGTTCATCTCTCTGAATGGAAGAGGAAATATGAAGCTGATGTCCTGATTTTCTTTTCCTTCAGCCCAATCCAGAACAAACTTTTGCACAGAGACTGATTTCCCGATGCCAGCAACTCCTTTTGTCAGGACAGTTCTGATCTGCTCGTCTTGTTCAGCTGCTTCAAACAAATGTTTGCATTGAACCTGTATCTCTAGCGACTGATGACGTCTGGAAGCAGCTTCAATCTGTCTGATCTCATGTTCAGTGTTGACCTGTTCACTCGCACCCTGAGTGATATAGAGATCTGTGTAGATGTTATTCAGAAGTGTGGAGTCTCCTTGCTGAGCAACTCCTTCAAACACACTTTGATATTTCTTCTTCAGGCTACATTTAAGCTGATTAATGAAGAACAGCTCACCTAAACTCAGGAGCAAATAAACAGAGAGATTTAGTCTTGACTTTTCCAGCTGTAATTGTGTCAGTCTGACTGATGGCCATGAGTCTCTTACCCTCGAGAGTATCAGCAGCTTGATCTTGCTTCATCTCTCTCAGGAAGAAGAGTGTGAGATCAAGAGCTGCTTCTGTGATACTGCTTCTGTTCTCATTAAACTCCTTTACAAACTCTTGTCTGTTTTCTTCTTGTAAGATTTTCCTAAACTTTTCCAGTTCATTCTTCAGAAATCTGATCATTTTGTTCTCAAGATTCTATGATTTAGGAAAAGAGAAAATCAATATTTAATTAAAACATTCATCAACATATATATAGTCCACAAACTACTCAATAAAGAAAAAAAACATTATAATATGAGTCTGTTGAATGCTTGATTTTCATTGGCTGATAAACTTTCTAAGGCGTTGTTATTTTCAAATAAACACACAGCTAAAGCAGATTTGGCAGATTTTAAAGAGCCCCTATTATGGGTTTTTGAAAATGAGCTTGTATGCAGTGTGTCACACAGCTCTAAGTGAAGTGAAATGTCCAGCTAAGGCTTAAATCTGAAAGTGCACAGTGTTTAAAACTATTGATTCATCTATAAAAGAGTCGACTCATAGTTCCTCAAACGAGTCGCCGTGCTAATGAGTCTTTAGCCGTTTCGGCATGACGTGAACACGAAACCTAAAGCCCCGCCCATTTATGTGCGCGCAGATTCGAAATCCCCAACCCCACCCACAAACAACAGCGGTGCGAAAAAGTTGCCAGATCGGGCGGTTTTAAATTTGATTGTGCAGGTAAAACCTTTTGGACAGGGTTTGGGCTGAAATCAGTTAGCTACATCTGGCAACACAGTGAAGAGCACTGTGCTTAGCTGGATATTGGAAGTGTGCAGAGAACCCAGAGATGAGACTTTGAAGAGTTAGTAGTTTCTGCAAAAATACCTCAGCATTAAACTCAGCCATGTGCTGTTCCCCCTCCGAGGAGTGCTTACAACGGAGGATTAGGAGCACCAGGACATTTCCCTGGCCTGATATCCAGCAAGTGTGAGTAAGTGCGATTAAAACGGTGCCTCATTGTTTTCTCTAGCTTGTAAATGATGCATTTAACTGTGTTTTGTAACTTGTAACCACTTGTAGTGTCTCTGGTTAACTTGTATTCTCATATCGCGTTTAAAAGCACGTTTTAAACGCGACGCGTGCCGCTGTGTTTACGGATTAAAATGCATTTGAGCGTGTTCCTCTGCTGTTTGTCGTTGCTATGGCCACCATGAGCTCTGCTACACACGTGCGGCGGTGCTGTTTTATAATGGTTCAGCTTTTGCCGCTGTGTGCAGTAATACTGAATGTATGTCGCTGTTTTTACTTCTGGTTAAGAATTAGAGTGATATGCTGAGAGATCGGGGGTTAGTTTCGGGGGTGAGGTGTCTGAAATACGGGCGACTCCCGATAAAAACGAGTGTTAGCAGATTAGCTCACGCACACGCTATGACTACTTCAATGTTGATAAGCCGTGGTGGGCATTCTCTCGCGCTGAGCACTGTCGACTAATCGCAACAGACTGGGTCATCGGTCCAATCAGCGCAGTTTAGCATCGCGCGAAGGAAGGGTTTTGGAACAAATTAATCCCTGAACGATTCATATAGGAGCCGCTAGGATAATTAGGTAAAAATAAATGCATATTATAAGACAATGAAAGTGTTTTTTGACCATGCATGCATATAAGCCTGCTGTTTGAGAAAACCAAAATATGATCCTTTTCAATGTATAATATGGGCTCTTTAAGCACATAACAGTTTCATATCACTATCCTGAATAATTCCAGTTGTTATTTCACAGTCATAAATCACATCAAAACACAACTGAAAGCTTTGGATTTGTAGGAAACTAGTTTTACACACAGGAGGACAAAAAACCTGACAAATGTCTGAAATACAACATGGTGGCTTTAGCTGTGCATCCCGCAAACATATTTAGATTATTACTGTTATGGCCAGCTCGCTCACAACCGTACCATAAAAAGGATCACATACACAAAAATGTATATAATGAAAAAAAATCAAATCAAAAAACATTTATTGAAGGGTATAACAAACTGTCTAGGGTTTTAAATAAATAAGAAATCAACAAATTCTCTCAACAAAATACAACACAAAACATAAGACGGCAAAACAAAAGAGTTGGGACAAAATGACCTCTCTGGGGATTAACGGTCCACCAGAGAAAGTGCTGTTCTTCACAAAAAAAATTCAAATATATACAACCTCCACCCCTAAATTAACTAATTAACAGTGACGTCATGATGCGAGGCCACAGAAAGGAAAGAAAAGGGAAGACAGGGTCGTAACATTACATTTATATTTAAAAGAAGTCTAATAGATGTTGAACAACAGCCCAAAACTAGACTAGTCATCAAATATGCAGGAACGTGAAGTCTGTCTAATCTGTGTATTTGATGACTAGTCTAGTTTTAGACTGTAGCTAGACGTCTATTAGATTTTCCCTGACAGCTTAAATTTAGCCTTCTTTTAGTCCGGCTATCATTGTTTAGACAAAAAGTGCATAATAACTGACTCCGGTCTGTTGAATTATTAGAAAATGATACACACCCAGCCAGCAATGACATGTGCGACCCAGATGAGGGCTTCATGGGTGGCAAATGTAAGCTTGCATCCAGGATCGACATTGGGGCAAGCCGTGGAAACCCAGATGTACTAAAAGTGGGACCTGTAAGGGTACTGTATGGATCCTAACTGGGCAATTCATGCCAAACCCATTTGGCCCCACCTGCCCAAAGGGGTTTAAAGTGGGTTTGCACCCGGGATCCACATGGGGGCCAGCCGTGGATGCCCAGGTGGGTTTTAAGTAGGATTTGTAAGGGTCTTATGTGGGTTTTAACCGGGCAATTCATGTCAGACCCATTTGGGCCCACCAGTCTGAAGGGGTTTAAAGTGGGCTTGCATCGGGGATCCACTTTAGGGCCACTCCATGCCCACTTGGCCCATAAATATGACATGCAACACCCATATATGTGTTCCCAGATCAAACCCATGCCCACTTGGCCCATGCCTGTCCCTAATGGGGCCCATGTAATCAGCTCATATGGGCTTCCTATGTGGGACACATACTACAAAACCTACATGGGACCCGCTGATTTCACCCAGCCAAAGCCCATGCCCACACAGTACCCATGGAACCCGTAGTTAACCCATCTGAGCCCCACATGTCGTTGCTGGCGGGGCACTAAATGTGTAACGGTGACTTTACGAGCATCACAGGTGTGAACTCTTTTCGAATAATAAAATGAACTACAGTCAATTATTCCTCACTTGACAAATACTTTTTAATTCTTAAAATCTTTAATTACATGAAAAATAACAATTACAAATGAAAAGTGTTGCAGGAGCAGGATCTTTTTCAACAGTTTTGTGCGTTATATTTACAATTTTAAATATGAATGAAAATGAGTTTTTCCCACCTGGAAGGTCCACTGGAGATTGTCTGTGAAACTCTTGTGTCTCCTGTGAGTCTCGTCTCCTGAATCTGCTAACTCATATTCATCACTGTTAACAGATAAAACTACTGTAGTAATACATTTAGAGGCAAACAGATACAGATATATCTTACAAACACTGAAAATAATGAATGTTCTGTAGTGCTGCTAATAATAAGGAGACAATCGAGACTGTGGATGGATTGGTCCGATCGGACCACTGCTGTGTCATGTTTTAAATATTTTTCAATGCTTCATCTGTATTTAGATATACTTACATAATAGTTGGGTTATAAACATCTTCAAAACATGTTTTACGTTACACAAATCATAGAAATAATATTTGAAAAGGCATGAAAGTGAGTAAAAGATGACATGAACAATCTATTTCTCAATACTGACACTGAATAAGAAACTAAATCTGCCACTAGGTGAGTCACCAAAGTCATTGAGTCATTTTAAAAACCAACTTGAAAAAGAATCGGGATAAAAATCGTGAATCTGGATTTCCCCATAAAAAAATCGTGACATGATATATTTTCCATATCGCCCGCCCCTACTTTGGACATTTTGCTGACTATTGTAGAAGCATGTAAACTCACTCTAATAACTACTATCAATACTTTATCAGTACTTTACTGACGAAATATTTACTAACAGTTCTTTACTTACTCATCAAACGTGAGTGTGTGGACATTTAGTTCTAAAGTTCCCTGTATTTTGTTCCTGTAATAAAATGTCTTTACTGGATTAAGAGAATAAAGTGTAATAATGTCTGATCTTCTAGAAACACATGATCATATAAATGCTGCAGTATAACCGTGTGTGTAGAGATGATCTACCTGACAGCAGGTTGTGTGTTTTCACTCCTAAAATTTCTTGGTGGCTCCATAGACGCATCACTCTTCATAGACACACAGCTGGGCTCTGCTTCTGCTCTCTTCTGATGAACTGAACTAAAACAGAGGAGATTAAAGTTAAAACAAACACAGACCAAGGCTCATTTCTGGTAGAGAAAGCCTATCAGAAGCGCAGCACTATTAGAGCAGATTAGAGCTGAAACTAATCATCAAAATCACCGAATGAAGTCCACAGTGTAGGTGTGGGAGGAGCTTAATCATTCAGACGTGTCAATCATCATCACATGGCTATATAAGCAGCAGTATAAACTGCACTGTGTCGGGTGACTGTTATTCCAGCATCCAGCAGCTCCCCTTCTCCTTCTCCTCATCACTCAGTCTTCAGAAGGTCACTTACTGGGGGTTTGTATGCAGAGCTCCAGACTTTGAGGACAGCAAGACAAGTTCATTTACCATCATCTATCATGACTGAACGAGCAGGAGAGCTCCTGAAACATCAATGATAATAACTGCTGCCACCAAATCTGTCGATCAGCAGCATATATGAGCCCAACACAACATGATGATGACTGCGCTTCAGTGAAACCAGACCAGAGAGACACTGTTCGATCGATCAAAGCACAAGTCACTTCATTCATTTATTAAGACAATAATCATTAGCTGCAGAGCTAATAGAGATGATCTACCTGAGAACGGGTTGTGTGTTTTCACTCCTAAATTTAGTTCTTGGGTGATCATTAGATGCGTCACTCTTCAGAGACACACAGCTGGGCTCTGCTTCTGCTCTCTGCTGATGAACTGAACTAAAACAGAGGAGATTAAACTTCAGCGCTGCACTTTATATCGTTTAATTTTATTTGTACGAATAATTTTGTTTTACATTATCATAGAGACAAAATTACCCACAAACAACTATCAAGTATCCTTTTTGTCACAACCTGAATACCTGCATCCTGTAGACAAATCCTGATCTCCAGAAGAGTGTGTGTCCTCCATGATGGATCTGAAGAGTCTGATCTCCAGCAGAAACTCTAGCAGACACTGATGAACAATCACAGATCTCCAGTCAGTGATCGGCCTTCATAAGTGAGCTAAATGCAGGAATAGATCAGCAGCTGCCACACTCAGATCACTGAAACACAGAAGATCAGCACGAGTAAACAAATGATGAATCGCAGCTTCATCTTGTACACACACACATTAAACTCACACGTTTAGCAAAGACATTAAAGATTTAAAGCTGTTCTGCGATGTAAATGGCGGATTCTGCCCGTTTAAAATGGCGAAACGCATTAAAACTCTTTCACTTTCGGTCCTGAAGGGCGGTGCTGTGCCGAAAGCGGCGAGCAGGGGGCGCTGTTCAGGGAAATATTCACTCGGGAAGGCCTTGCAGGCGATCGTGAACGCGCAGACACTGAACCCAAGCGATCCTCACCGAGCGGTGCTGTGCTGTAAATGATGTTTTAACGCTGGAACTGAGCAAACATGTCCATCTGAGAACTTTAATGCCCTAAACAGCGACTCCTGCTACATTTCTCACAACAACCGAGTTCAGTGAAGAGAATCCGCCACAAACACTCGAAGCGGAGCAGACAGAGACATACAGGAGCCCAAAGCACACGCTGGGTTTGACATTTAACCAGAAGACACGCAGGGGGTTATTTAAGTGACTTTACCTGAAGCAGTGTAAACGCTGGACACGGAGCAGACTGTAAATACGCCACACATCTCCTCTTCTTCTTCTTCTTCTGGCGGTGTGTTGTTGAGCTGCAGAGCAGAGTGAATCCGCATAGCGCCACCTAGCTCTGAGACCCGGAAGAACACACACACGGGAGCTTGGAGATTCATGAACAGATGACATATAAAGGGTTTCTCCGTCTGAACTCCTCATATTTATAGCAGAAGATATGGAGAATTATTGTCATATTTGATTATATCGGCATCAGTGTGTTGTGTTACTCGCTGTAGGCCGTCCCAGAGTGATCTTCATCTGTGTACAGTAGTGCTTCAGCCTGCTTATGTTACATGACCAAAACTCGAAGCAGGGAATGAACATTTTACTTCATCCTTTACCTTAAAATATCTGTTTTTACTTTAATAATGAAGGACATCTGTATAAGTGGAACACATCCTATATATACACGACACAAAACACTGATCAGAGTGTGTTTGATACGCCACTGCTGTGCATTAGCAGCCGCTGGAGAAATGTAGCCGATGTGAGCACATCTGAACTTTCAGTCCAAATATGAACGAACGCAAACATTATCGACGAGTTATTATTTCATTTATTGAGCATAAAATGACACATTAAAAGAACGAATAGAAGTAACCGTGACAAATAAGCCAACAACACATGAAGCAGAGCTTTAACTAGTGAACGATCATGTGTTAGAGACAGAACCGCATGTTCTGCTGCATCTCCACACAGCGGGGCCGCTTCTGCAGATCATCATCATCATCATCACTGCTGCAGTCAGACTAAAACACCTGAGAAACCCATTCTGAAGATGAAGAGACCACAGCAACATCTGTCAGGGTCTCGTCCGCAGCACTACAGCATCATCTCCAGCGCACCGCTGCGCTTCTTCAT
>CAIGQQ010029300.1:13677-37921 GCA_903798035.1 Danio albolineatus
CTGATTTAGATATGCCACAGGGCTCTTGTTTTCTTCAATATGCTGACGACCTACTGGTCACTGGCAGCGATGAGGCCACCTGTCAGGATGCCACTGTACGTCTGCTGACACGCCTGGCAGAGTTAGGGTTCAAGGTTTCTCGCACCAAATTACAGTTTTGTTTGACTACTGTTAATTATTTGGGCTATCTGGTTTCACAGGGTCAAAAACAACTAACGAAAGACAGAATATCGATATTTATTAACAATTTTGCTGGATGCCACTGACCGTGTGTGCATTCCTTCTGCTTGTGCACCTTTTCTCGTCCGCGAGTTTCACGGTGTTACACATCGCGGCCGAAGAGGGGTACTGGACACAATGATGTCTTTTCTGTGTATACTAAACTTATCACATCATGTTAACAGCACATTAGACAGATGTTTAGTTTGTGCTCAAAATCATGTGACCAAACCAAAGGCTAAACACCAACAGCAGCAAATGCCAGAAGGCCCATTTCAGCAATGGCAGGTAGATTTTACTCACCTTCCTAAGAGGGGACCACATAAATATCTTTTGGTGTTTGTAAATAGGTTTTCAAAATGGGTTGAAGTGTTCCCCTGTGCGAGGGAAGATGCAAAAACTGTGATTTTATATCTGACAAAAGACATTATTCCCAGATATGGGATACCATGTGGCATTGACTCTGACAAAGGCACTGCTTTCACAGCAAAAGTGATTCAAGGCCTTGCTAAAGAATTAGGCATTACATGGCACTTGCACATACCATACTACCCACAGTCATCAGGTGTAGTAGAAAGAACCAACAGAACAATCAAAGATAAATTGAGAAAAGCTATGCAGAGCATGGGACGCTTTGACTGGCCTGCATAACTCCCAGTGGTATTGGCGGACATAAGAATGTCCCCTCACAAGGGACTCCAGGGGCTGTCACCCTATGAAACAGTCATGGGTAGACCTTTTTTTTAGGCCCCTGGAGGAAGGGAGGGCATGCACTGGGTGATGGCTCGTGTGATGTTCATATTAGTGAGTACACGCAACAACTGATTGGGGTTTTAAACCAATACTGGGCTAAATTACCTTCCTGTGCAGCACCAATGCCAGAGGATAAAACACACCCCTTCAAGGTTGGGGACAAAGTACTAATTAAACAATTTGCTAAGATGGGTGAGAGTCTTTCTGATACCAAATATAGTGCACCCACTGACGTTGTTGCAGTTACTCGAACTGCTGTCTTAACTTCCTCTTTCCCACAGTGGATCCATGCAACCAGACTGAAGGAGGCTCCACCTAATGTTTAAAATTTGTTTGCATATATGTATATACAGTCATAATCTGTCTTGAGATTCTCTTTTCTTTCCAGAGGGGCGCCCCATATGATTGAAGTGCTGGCCAGCCATCGAATTCGAACAATGCCCAGAGGACACTGTATGGTTGCTATCTGATAGCAGAGGAGCTGAACACGCAGCGCTGTTTATCAAATAGAAACTGTCAGTTCACATCATGAGCTGGAGAAGTGTGTCTGTTGCTGTGACTGGACTTATCATCCTATGCTTGGTGGTATTGATCTCACTGCCCGCCTTACATCATCAACACAGGCGATGGAGTGAGCATGGACATTTTGATTGGGAGGAAGAGCCGGGAGATGATCCTATTGGAGTGAATCTGTGGTATAAATATGTGAAGGTTTTGGTAAAATCATACAATATGTCGAATTGTTATGTTTGTTCAGTAATGCCTCACTCAGCCAAACAGAACACCCTATATGGTAAACCAATGAATAAAACTCAGGCTAAGTGTTTTGCCAGCTTTGCTGGATGTGGTTATCAGGACCGCAACATTATAATAGATGATACGGACGTTTACAGGACAGGCCTCAAAGATGGAACCTGTGATTCAATGTTTTGGGTAAAATTTAATCATACCTCACAAGGAAAACCAATTGGACACAAGGTTTTCTTTAACCACACCTTAAAGCATCCTATGTGTTATAATCAGACCATTGGCAATATCTATATGGGCAGCACTCTCAACTGTGAGCAGATATGGGCCTATGGTGAAGGGGCGCCCTTGAACCTGTGGGGCCCCTCTAATGGCACCTATGTTGTCCAAGGTGGATGGTGGTTATGTGGGCGAACAGCTTACATGTCACTACCCGCAAACTGGACTGGTCAATGTGCCCCGATTCATGTTACTGACCATACATTCATCATGGCCGCCGTTCCAGGCACTGGAACGAGGAGACGACGACGAAGTGTGCCCACTTTTGTGCCTCATGACCCCATATGGGGTGAGGACGTTCCTGATGAGTTCAAATTATGGTCTGTGAATAACAAGGTTCTATTGTCCCTGTTTCTTCAGATAGGTGTGGGAAAGGTTATGCTGAGACTTGAAACATTGGATTACAGGTTGGGTTTGTTCATTAATGCATCTCAAGTTATAGATAAGGCCCAAAACAAAGAGATTTAGGACTATGGTAATGCAAAATAGAATGGCACTCGACCTTTTGACTGCCTCTAGTGTGTGTATTGCTGAATACGACATGTTGCACGTATGTATCAGATGATGTCAGTAGTCATGCTGTGAGAGATGCCTTAGGTACCCTGACTAAATTGAAAGATGCTATGACAGCTGACTATCGCCCCGATCACAACGGTGGATGGAATATTTTCCACAATCTTTTTGGCTGGGTGCAAATTTTATTTATTTAAAGTTTACCTGTAGTAAGCAAATAAAAACTTTATGTTGTCATATTTCAGTGTCCGAGCTGGGAAGAATCGTGTCAGCTTTAACAAATATATTTAAAAGCTGATTTATAACAATCTTAAATTATCATTTCTTTCATTAGCCACACGTTATTCTGTGCCTCGGATGGCAGTTGGCATTTCTGTGTGGAGTTTGCATGTGCTCCCTGTGGTTGTGTGGGTGTCCTCCGGGTGCTCTGGTTTCCCCCACAAGTCAGAAGACGTGGTATAGGGAAATTTGGTAGGCTAAATTGTCCGAAGTGTATGAATGTGAATGAGTGTGTGTGGATGTTTCCCAGAGATGGGTTGCAGCTGGAAGGGCATCCGCTGCATAGAACAAATGCTGGATAAGTTGGCGGTTCATTCCGCTGTGGTGACCCCAGATTGATAGAGGGACTAAGCCGAAAAGAAAATGAATGAATGAATGAAGACATTCCAAAAGCAAAGATTGTAGCTACATTTGATTAAGTAAAAAGTATATTGAATTAAGCCCATTTATAAAATTAAATGTAAATGCTTAAAGCTGTGTTTTAAAGCTGTGTTTTAAATAAACCTCACTCTTTTTTAAACACAAAAATAACAAAACCAATAGACTACTTTCACATTACTTTACTTAAAAGTCACATATTTAGCTCCTTTTCTTAAGTGACTTTAGATTGTTTTGTATTACTGTGTGTTTATGCCACTTGTACAGTGTTAGTGAACTGTGTATCTGCGTTGTTCAAGACGTTAAGTAAAAGTAAAACGGAAAAGACGATCATCTTGTCGTGGCTCATTGCTCTCACACATCCACGGTGGCCAAAGCAAAACTGAAACAGAATACACGACACTACCAAAATAAAACATTGCCTTTAATGCTGAAAAAAGTTCAACCAGATTAGCATATTATACTGTTGCTTAGGTATCATGTCCTGGACCACCAGCACATCAGAATATTCAACTGGACAGCACTTTAGTATTGTGCTCAGAGTTGCTGCCTCAGTCAATCAAATCCAGTCAAATAAAGCCCACAGCTCGGACTACTGGTTTCAGCCCGATTTATGCTTGATTTTCACCTTCTGAGAAAAGGAGATAAGTTTACTACAGACCGTGATAAGCAATGTAGGGGTCCAAGCTACATTAAATAGACCGATAAGGGATTTATTAGCTCATTTCAATGAATCGGATCTTGAGGATTCGAATCATTGATTCGACTCAATAGAGTCAGATTGAATCAGATTAAAAGACTCACACTTTATCTACCATTCGCCTAGCGAATAGAAGATATCGCATGTCACCAATCTTGTTTATATTATTTACGTGGCCAACGATAATAACACAACACAGTATTGGGTTAACTTTTAGCAAGGTAACAAAATCTACAGCTCCAGACAATGACTGATAAGCACATAAACGAGAACACAGGTCTTACAAAATGAGAACAAAGATTTATTGAGCTACACTACGATACATGAAACTAACTATGTAATAAGCAAACAACAAACAAACGCGCACACACACATTCACACATACACACAGAGGCAGTTCAGAGGATGCAAAATGAGTTGACAACAGACCCAAATCAATTCTAGTATTTCTTACTAGATCTTAGAATCACACCTGAGAAACCACAAAAGCAGAGATTGAGCATATCTTTAACTGTTTAAGATTAATCAGCACCAGATCTGTTAGAGACAACGTTAGTTCGTGTTACTTGCGATTTTGCTGAAGTCTTGAATCTTGAATTTCCCTCGCCGGCCGGTGTTACGGTTTAACTGGTGACCGTAGCTGCATTCGAAACCGCATACTCAATAAGTAGGTACTCAATTTCAACGAGTACTTACTTAACGAGGACTAAAAGAGTAGGCACTCTTCTTCTTCTTCTTTTTAGTTTGTTGGCCGTTCACTCCTTGGGAGTATTACCGCCACCTACTGTACTCTTCGTGCATTGAGTGATGGATCTGTATGTCTGGTAATTAGGAGGGGGTGACCTATCCACCTCAGGGTGTCAGTTCCCAGTCCAAAGCTGGCGCTGCGTGTTCAGCTCCTCCACCTTTGGTACTAAGTTCCTCAACCCCGAACTGGACAGGATCAAAACCCTATATTATAACCTATGTCCTAGTCCTGTGTCCTCTAAAAATTTTAATAGTGCCCTATATATGAGTTGGTCTCTCAAACCTTTACCAAGAAGGTCTATGATATTTACTGGCCTATTTGGAATATTCCTCAACAGATAATTACGCTGTTCCTTGTATCGATTGCAGATGAATATTACATGTTTGACTGTTTCAGGCACTCTGCACTCATCACACATTCCGGTTGCATGCTTCCCCATTAATGCTAGTGTTGAATTTAATCCAGTGTGCCCCAACCTTAATCTTGAAATGATTACTTCTTCCTTTCTGTGTCTCCCATGAAATTGTTCCTTTCTCCCAACAGTTTTGACAATATTATAAAACCATCTACCTGTGTTGCTGTTTTCCCATCTTTGTTGCCAGATATTTGTTATTTCCTTATTTATTACTGATCTCATTTCATTTCTTCCCAAAGGTACTTTAATATCTACGACATTTTTCTTTAATGATTCTTTTGCCAATTTGTCTGCGATTTCGTTTCCTATTACTCCAATATGTGCCAGTACCCAACAGAAGTGTACTTTTATACCCTCTACTTTAAGTCTGTATAATATTGTGTATATTTCCATTATTAAATCGTCTCTATCAGTTTTTGTAGAAATTATGCTTTTAAGTGCAGATGCGGAGTCTGAACAGATTACTGTCCTTTCTGGCTTATTTGTTTCCACCCATTGCAAACCTATGATTATAGCTGTTAATTCTGATGTATATACTGACAATTTGTCACTCAATCTTAAACTTATTTTTGTGTTAAATCTTGATACAAATACTCCTACTCCTACTTTTTGCTCATCTGGTTCTTTTGCCCCATCTGTGAAAATCTGTACAAAAGATTAAAAATTTTCTTTCATGAAAATGCTAATATTGTGGCTGTTGCTATATCTTTCTTCTGCTTTTTCTCTGTCCTCCAACAGTCTCATGTCTACTACTGGTTCAGGAATATTCCAAATTGACACGCCTTTTAGTGGTAAATTGGGACAAACTTTCTTATTTTCCACACTACATTCCCTGATCCATTGCTTAAATTTCCACCCAAAGCTATTCCCGCCATTCTTTTTGTATTCCCAATATTCATTTAAGACTGTACATGTGCTGTGCTTTTTATTGCAACCCTTTAAATTAACCCAATACATCAGTGCAAGTTTTTCCCTTCTTAAATCTAATGGCATTTCCCCCATTTCCACTCTAATAGCATCTAGAGGTGTTGATCTTATTGCTCCACAGCATATTCTGAGCGCTTTTGATTGAATTTTGTCCAGTTTCTTTAGTTCTGTTTTTGAGGCATCGTTATATACTGCACATCCATAATCTATGCTAGACCTAATTAAAGCTTGATATATTTGTAACATTATGCTTTTCGTTGCTCCCCATTCATATTTAGCTATTGATGTTATGCAGTTAATTATACCTTTACATTTATTTTCAATTTTCCTTATATGTCCTATCCAGTTTAATTTCTCATCAAATATCATCCCGAGATATTTAAATTCTTTTACTTTTTCTAAAGGATGATTATAAAGCTTGAGATGAACTTTCATCCCCCAATCTACTGACCACCTTTCTACATCATTAATTGCTTCTTGTATTCCTTTAGCTACATTTCCTAATTTTTTTCCCCTTTTCCATACTGCATATAATGCCCTGCCTATACTTGGTTTGAGTGTTTTAAATATATCATTTATCATTAAGTTAAATAATATTGGACTAATTAAGGTACCTTGAGGGGTCCCATTCAAAATATAAGATGCTGATGTTCCCTCTCCAATTCTTACCTGGAATGTACGCTCAAATAAAAAATCTAAAATCCAATTATACATTCTTCCTCCTATTCCTATTTCACTTATCTTAATTAATAGTCCTTCCCTCCATAATGTGTCAACAACAAGGTATTCCTTCATTATTAGAGCTTTTTTAACGTTATTTTCAAATAGTATTAGAGTATCCATAGTAGATCTCTTTTTCCTAAAGCCACTCTGAGCTAACGACAACAGTTCTTTTTCTTCCAAAAAATAGTCACTATCATTTTCTCCATTATCTTACATAATGCAGATGTAAGAGCAATGGGTCTGTAACTGTTAGATTTTGTTGCATCCTTACCTGGTTTCAATACTGGTATCACAATTGCTGTTTTCCATTCTTTGGGCAGGATGCCTTCCTTCCAAATATGGTTAAACATGTTCAATATTGCTTTTATGGCCACCTCTGGTAAATTTTTTAACATATTATAACTAATCATATCCCTCCCTGGTGTTGAATTTTTGGAATTATTGATCGCTATTTTTAATTCAAAAACATTAAAATCTTGATTTATATTACTATGTATATCTTGTTTTTTCCTATGAACATTTTCATATTTTTCAGAAATTATTTTTCTTACTATCATATTATAGTCACTCTCAATACTTCCTTCTAATTTCATGTTTTTAAAATTTTCTTCACATATCTCATGAAACTCCTTCCAGTTTGCCTGCTTGAATGCCCATCTTGTACACTGATTAAGGTTTTGCTTTTGTACAGTATTCTGGATCTCACATACTACAGGCCAGTGATCACTTCCCATATTATAGTCATGCACTTTCCAAATACATTTACCCGCTAAAACCGCTGATGTTATTGTAAGATCTAAACATGACATATTACCTTTTATTATATCCATCCTTGTTGGTTTCCCATCATTTAAACATACAAGTGAATGTTCTTCCATAAATTCCTCTATAATGATCCCATTGCTGTCTGTGTTTTTACTACCCCATAACCCACTGTGTGCATTAAAGTCCCCACATATAATAATTTTCCTTTGTGTGTCCCCAATCATTTCTTCTAATATGCTATTACTTATTTCCTTGCATGGATTATAAAAATTTATGATTCTGATACCCCCTTGTGTTCCCATTACATCTATACTTACATATTCTATATTATTATTTTTGTCTATCCTTCTATATACTATATCTTCTTTTATAAAAGTTGCACATCCACCTCCCCTTCCATTTTTTCTGTCTTTCCTTTCTATTACATATCCATTGATCTTAAAATCCAAGGAGCTATTTAACCAAGTTTCCTGAATACATATGATATCTGGTGTATTTCTCTTATCTATAATATATTTTTTAAACTCTTGTCCATTTGCTATTAAGCTCCTGGCATTCCAATGTAAGAATAGGAAAGACATTATGCAACTATGTATCATTACTCTGACTCATTTCAGAAGTACCAGTCCCATCCTTTTCTTTCAAGATCCCATGTACCTCCTCAGCCGTAACTCCAGTTAACTTTAGGAATTTACATGCACATCCTACTATAATCTTGATTTTGTCCGATTTCCTTTCCACTTGTGAAGTTCCATTAACCACCGCACAGATAAAAGCCACAAAGTCAATTTTGTTCATTACAATTTGAGATTCTAAATCGTTTTGTTCAAGATTGATTTCTTCCTGGGGACGATCTTTCACCCTGCCTCCTTGAACTTCAGTTCTCTTGATTTCTGCTGTATTCTTTACTTTACGGGTAGCTTCTGCATAAGTTAGATTGTGTACCGTCTTAACTCTTTGCACTTCTCGGGCTTCCTGTTGTACAGGACACCCTACATATGCTACGCTATGACCTCCACCACAGTTACAGCACTTTAACTTAGCTCCTTCCTCACATTTTCCGTACTCGTGTTCTTTTCCACATTTAGCACAACGCATTTTCCCTTTGCAAAAGTTTGCGGTGTGTCCCATGCGTTGGCATTTGTAGCATATTAGAGGTGGAGGGATGTATTCTCGCACCGAATAACTTATGAAGCCTAGCTTCACTCTTACTGGTAGTGTACTTCCTTCAAATTGAATCATAGCACTTAAGCTGTCACATCTTTTATTGTCTTTCCATGTTTGTAAACGCTTTGCAGAAACAACTGTGCCTCCATTTAGGTTACCTTTGATGTCCTCCAAACTTACACTTAGCGGTACTCCTGAAATGACTCCACGACTTTTATTGCCAATTTCAGTACATATGATTTTTCCCCCTGCATGCGATTTCATTTTTAGAATCTTTTGCTTTTGTTTTTCATCTTTGCACTTAATCATTATTCTGCCATTGCTAAGACACGATACCGTTTTCACTATTCCTATTTCTTTTTCAATTGCTTTTGATAGTTTTACCGGATGACTTTGTTGCTCTGTTTGTTTAGCGAATGTTATTATTACTTTGATTTCTCTTTCTTCCGCTTTTTTATCAACATCATTTCTGATATGCCCTACTTTATTGTATGTTTGCTCATAATCAGATCCATCACCCAAGCTGCTCTTTTTTTTCCTTTTATTGTATCTTACTTCTTTATATTCCATATATTTTTTTTGAACAGATGACATTTAAAGGTTTTTTACATCTGAACTCATCATATTTATAGCAGCAGATATGGAGAATTATTGTAATATTTTATTATATTGGCATCAGTGTTGTGTTACTGTAGGCCATCCAAGAGTGATTCTCATCTTCGTGTACAGTAGTGCTTTAGCCTTATTTTACATGACCAAAACTTGAAGCTGGGAATTAACATTTTGATTCATCCTTTTCCTTAAAATATGGATTTTTAATTTCAATAATGAAGGAAATCTATATAAATCAAACACATCCTATATATACATGACACAAAATACAAATCAGAATGTGTTTTATACGCCACTGCTATGTATTAACAGTCATTAGAGAAATGTCGCCAATGTGAGTACATCTTAATTTTCCGTCAAAATAGGAAATAATGCTTACATTATTGACAAATTATTATTTCGTTTATTGATCATAAAATGAAACATTAAAAGAATGAATAGAAGTAACCTTGACAAATAAGTCACCAACACATGAAACAAAGCTTTATTCAAACTGGTTAACAATCATGTATTGGAAACAGAACCGCATCAGCTGCATCTTCACACAGCGGGACTGGTTCTGCAGATGATCAGCGGCTCTTCATCTGTATTTGCCATCATCATCAGCACCATCATCATCGTCACTGCTGCAGTCAGACTAAAACGGCGTTAGGACATGAGGCTGTCCACGCCAGAGAAACCGATTCTGAAGATAAAGAGACCACAGCAACATCTGTCAGGGTCTTGTCCACAGCACTACAGCATCATCTCCAGCACGCCGCTTCTTCATCCTCAGTGCACACGGCACCAGTCTGAGTAAATTAATTTTATCACCCATACAAATGAACAGATAAAACACGAATTATGGTTTTATTTAGATTTATGAATATTACATGTAACGTTAGCTAATGTAAACAGTATCGACAACAGTATATTCTACATCAGCACAAGCACATCACTCGCTCATGTGTCTGTTTAATGTTGTAAATCTGCAACACTTCTCATATATTTATGTCAGACCTTTAATAATGTGTTTTTGTTTATATAATTCACCTTTAAAGCGTAATGTTTCGTGCTCACTGAAGTTCCCACATGATGATGTTTTAGCGCAAAATAAAACAAATATTTTAACGCTATTATAAACATTATAGCGCTATTATAAAGCATCTTTATATTGTGAGCAACTCTACAGTTCACTGTACACTACCGTTAGCTGAGCAAATGCCATTCAACTCAGGGAAGCGTCTTTACGCTTTCCAATAACTTACATTTCTAAGCATCTGCGTCCCGTTTATCCTCAATATTATGACGTAATTGTCATCTCTCCCTTCTTCTTCTTCTTCGTGCCGAATTGCTTTCCCATGGCCTCCTGGGATAGATAAGTAACCCTCTGAGAATACTCTGGAGTCTGGGCAGAAGCAGTAGGACATCCGGGGATTCCCAGCTAACAAATTTAGGTTGTGAGCACGTTCTCATAACGTTATCTGTAACGTTCCGAGAATATTGAAATGTCCAGTTTGCTTAATGTTACTAGAACGTTTTTTTATGGTTAGCATAACGTTCTTACAACGTTCATAAAACCTACGATGAGAACGTTCAAGTCCAAATAACGTCCTGAAGACGTTCCAAAAACTGTTATAAGAACATTTTTCATCAACATTATGAGAATATTCATCAAGTACAAATAACATCCCGAAGACGTTCCAAGAACTTTGTTTTAAGAACGTTTTTTTAACAACGTTACAAGAACAATTTAAAAACGTTCCATTGATAACGTTCTGTGCTAACATTTTCACAACTTTTAAAGAACGTTAGTGAATGTTCCGGGAACGTTCCCTGTTAGCTGGGTTTCTCGCCTACACTTTTATGATTACCGAAGTTTCAAATGTACTTCTTTCTTGGCGTACTGTTTTCTCCTATTATGTTGTGGGTGAGTATGCACATATCAAGGCAAATTAAGTATACGTAAGGCCGACTCTCGCGAGGATTGAGGTAATTCTCGCCTACTCTTTTGTGAACATCGGGGATTCAAACATACTCAAACGCTCGCCTACTGCTTTTTCCATACCTTATAGGATGGAAGTATGCGGTTTTGAACGCAGCCCGTGTTAACTGGTGTCCCTTTCCAGATGTAAGCTATTCACTTTTACAGATTGGCAGATTCGTCACTTTTTCACAGCAACAAAACATGCCCGTAACAAATAAAGATACTTATTTCTTGGTGTCAGTGTCATTGTAAACATTATTGATTTTAATATTTGTGTATTAGAACAGTATATGACCAAAATTAACCTAAAAATATTTATAATTAACATGTCATCAACGGGATTCAAACTCATGTAGTCAAAAGGTTCTGCACGGGTGTCAATACACCTATCTAACTGAGCTATTCATGACTTCTCGTGAATTGGTCAGTTTTAATATCTTTATCAGTCAAAACATGCTGCCGCTGGGGTTGTGGACTCGTGTTAAAGAGCCCGTATTGTACATTAAAAAAGGTCATATTTTGGTTTTGGGGGTCTTCATCAACAGGCTGATATGCATGCAAGGTCAAAAAACACATTCATTGTCTTATAATCTGCATTTATTTTTACCTCATTATCCCAGCGACTCCCATATGAATCGTTCAGCGATTCATTTGTTCCCAAACAACTCCTTAGCGCGATGCTAAACTGCACTGATTGGACCGATGAGTCGATCACCCAGTCTGTTGCGATTGGTCGACAGCGCTCAGCGCGAGAGAATGCCCATTACGGCATAGTGAATACGTGAGCATACCTGCCAACACTCCTGTTTTTCCCAGGAGTAGCCCGTATTTCAGACCCATCTAACGACACCGTCCCGATTTGTTATTTCTCCCGGAAAACCACCCCCCGGTCCTCTGCATTTTGGTACGGTCTGTGAAACCCCCGGGTCGCCAACATTGGTCCGATTGCAGCTTCACAGAAGTTAAGACAGCTCACTCCTGAACTCAACCTCCCCAATCTCCCAGCATATTACTCTATTGTTAACCATAACTAAAAAAAACAGCGACAGACATTCAGTATTAATGCACACAGCAGCAAAAGCTGACCCATTATGACACATGACCGCCGCGCGTGAGTAGGAACTGCCCATGGTGGCCATAGCAACGACAAACAGCAGAGGGATACGAGCTCACAAACGAATTTTAATCCGTAAACAAAGCGACACGTGTCGCGTTTTCAAAACACATAATTTGCAAGCTAGAGAAAACAGCGAGGCAACAGTTTTAATCACACTTACGTTGAAATGGGGGACGAAGGAGAGGTTCGATAGAGGGTGCACGCCAGATTCACGGTGGCAGGCCAGATCAGCCGTCAGGCCACTGGGAAACGTCCCGGTGCTCCCCATGCTCCTTCCGTTAACAACGGCCGGCGAATCCCCCGTTGTAATAGTGTAGATTTTAGAAGCACTCCTCAGAGGGAACACAGCACAAAGCTGGGCTAATGCTGAGGTTTATTTTTGCAAAAATGCCTCACGCATGGACTCTCACAGCTTTATCTTTAGGAAGGGAAAAGAGCACAACTTTCCCCTCACACTTCAGAGCACTGCGTCCACGACGTAACATGATTTAACCTGAATGCGATAGTGCTTGTCATCTTCCACTTTCTCTTCCTGTCTGTGGGCGGGGCCGGGAGTTTCAACTTTCCCGGGGTCTGCGCGCGCAGCTAGTGGGCGGGGCTTATGTTTCGTGTTCACGTTATGCCGAAACGGCTAAAGACTCGTTATAACAACGATTCATTTGAAGAACGATGAGTCGACTCTTTTATATATGAATCAATAGTTTTAAACACTGTGCACATTCAGATTTAAGCCTCAGCTGGACATTTCACTTCACTTAGAGCTGTGGTACACACTACATGCAAGCTCATTTTCAAAAACCCATAATATGGGCTCTTTAAATTGTTTCCATAGACCCATGTTAACATGTTGTTGACATACACGCGTTGACGTGTTTTTTACAAACTCTCCCGCTAATATTTTCCCAGAATATATATGACATCAAATGACAAGCCATTGTTTAATCAGTTGGTCAAACCATGCTTTTTTTATAATTGTAGACTCACGCTAAGCAGTGCTTTGGACTCGTGTTATCATGTGTCCCATGCTCACACATATACATAGAGTTTACAAAAAATGAATACAATGACGATATTATTATGCAACATATTTTCTAATATGTTCAATATATCTAATCTATATCATAATATGCAATACAATATTACTAAATTGTTACATTTTAAATATCGTTAAATTGTTTCCATAGACCCATGTTAACATGTTGTTTACATGTACTCGCGTTGACGTGTTTTTTTACACACTCTCTCGCTAATATTTTCGCAGATATATATTAGATATATTAGACATATTAGAAAATATGTTGCATAATAATATCGTCATTGTGTTCATTTTTTGTAAACTCTTTATGTATATGTGTGAGCATGGGACACAAGATAACACGAGTCCAAAGCACCGCTTAGCGTGAGTCTACAATTATAAAAAAAGCATGGTTTGACCAACTGATTAAACAATGGCTTGTCATTTGATGTCATATATATTCTGGGAAAATATTAGCGGGAGAGTTTGTTAAAAAAAAACACGTCAACGCGAGTATGTCAACAACATGTTAACATGGGTCTATGGAAACAATTTAACATGAGTCCACAACCCCAGCGGCAGCATGTTTTGACTGCTAAAGATACTAAAACTGATCATTCTTCATAAAGTCACGAATAGCTCAGTCTGATAGGTGTATTGACAGTTGTGCTGAACCTTTTGATTTCATGAGTTCGAATCCCGTTGATGGCATGTTAATTATAAATATTTTTTTAAGTTAATTTTGGTCATATACTGTTCTGATACACAAATATTAAAATCAATAATGTTTACAATGACACTGACACCAAGAAATAAGTATCTTTATTTGTTACGGGCATGTTTTGTTGCTGTGAAAAAGTGACAAATCTGCCAATCTGCAAAAGTGAATAGCTTACATCTGGAAAGGGACACCAGTTAACACGACCACCAGTTAAACCGTAACACCGGCTTGGCCTCGGGAAGCACGTTGGTCCTGACTGGGTGGTGACTCAGATGTCCGTGCAGAGCGAGAGGGGGCAGAGTGCACAGCTAGTGCAGCTGATACAAAGGCGAAGATTTTACAGTTGCAGGGCGGTTTTAAGCAACCTGGTCTGGTCCATCCCTGTGGTTCCATCTTCCAATGAGCAGTGACCATGAAAGGCGGGTACACGCCCCATATCATGTAGTAAAAGTCAATGATTAACAGAGAATGCATGTGGGTCTCACGTGGTAAAATCCCTTGTAAGTTTGTAACTCTTATATCAAAGATTACAAAATAAATACTATTTTTTTCATTTACATCTCTGTACTGCAAATGTCACTAGCTTCATATTAATACCAAACACTAAACATTTCAGACACACACAGAACTTTGATCTGTTATAAGGGTTAAAACAGCACATTGATTAACCTGGTTGGTTGGAACACACACAACATATGAGGAAAACCTATAGCACATTATTTCAAAAGATGCATCAGCCTTCGTTTTGATATTTCAAGAGATTGTCTTCAATTTCATGTATGGATTAAAATCCAGAGATCTCTCAGTCTCTAGGAATTGAACATTTGGCGGGCGAACAGTGCACCCTAAGGGGAGCACATGACCAGTGAGTCATTAAAAGTCTCATTATGTAAAGCCCGCCGATAATTCTGTAAAACCTCTTTGTTAAGATTCAATCATTAACTAAGTTAGCCGAAGGGTCTTTCGAACATCTGGCACCCAAGCACTGCTCGAAACAGGGTCCTCTGTTCTCGTGATGGTGTAAATCTTAGACTAGGTCTAGATGACAGACAATGTGGCACCAATTTCCAGGCCTGATTCGAACGAGCTGATTCGGACAGGTTTTAACAGTTCTGCGATGTGCAGGTGAGTTCCAACAGCAAATAAACACTTAATTTATGTTGTCATATTTTCATTGTCGTTTTTTTTTTTGTTTGTTTGTTTCTGGCTTAAGAAAGAAAAAAATAAACTTTATAAGAATCATTTAAAATGCTTATTAATCTATTACTAAATAATAGGGTATATTTGACATATTGTGCAACTAAAGCACAACAACAGCCTGTTTACGTTCATAAGATATAATGGAAATGAAGTTTTTAGTCAGTGAAAGTCAGAAAATGTAATGCTTTAAGCCTGCACGTCTCCTTCACATGCTGGAGAAGAACAGACTGCGTAAATGGAGCGCAGAGTAGGTGATATCGAGTACAGCTCTCATCTGATTGGCTAAAGGTCACGAGTTGCCGGTGTTACACTATATTCTGTGACCATCGAAATCTGTGACCCTAGAGGGTGTGGCTGTGTAATCTACGTAAACTGCATACATTCAGCCTTTTAAACCAATGACGGCAAGGTCTATGGAAAGCATTTGTTTAGCATGGCTGTTCATTCGTATTCAGTGCATAAATGCATACTTGCTCGCCCAGAACACACGTGTTGTTTACATGTGCGTCAAATATAGGCTACAGTACGTGCGAGAGCCGTGCACGTTTTTAAAACGTTAATTTCTCACTGTTTAGTCATTTATGTATTTTATTAATATTGTTATATTAATAAATATGAATACTATATCGATCACGTATTGTTTACATGTTGGCCAACATCACATGAAGATCAGTCTTTATTCTTTTATTCAATCTTTCTAATATTTTTAATATTTATATTACAAAATTATACTTTACTATCTATCTATCTATCTATCTATCTATCTATCTATCTATCTATCTATCTATCTATCTATCTATCTATCTATCTATCTATCTATCTATCTATCTATCGTTACAGATTTTGACGATCACAGAATATGGTGTAACACCGGCTTCTGCCAGGAAGGTCTCAAAACTACACACATATGTATCCAGGGGGAGTCATACGTGAAAGAGGATTTTCACATTCTCATTCAGGATGAACTCGCAACTTTTAAAAATTCAAAACTTTTTGTACACTCTTATACATTTGCAAATGGTGTTTTGCATTTGTGAAACATATTTTATGAATGTGTATTTTTATTTTGTGCACGTGAATTTTACCGCCATAATAACCGCCAACTTATCCAGCATTTGTTTTACGCAGCGGATGCCCTTCCAGCCACAACCCATCTCTGGGAAACACATCCACACATTGTCATTCACACTCATACACTACGGACAATTTAGCTTACCCAATTCACCTGTACCGCATGTCTTTGGACTGTGGGGGAAACCGGAGCACCCGGAGGAAACCCACGCAACCACGGGGAGAACATGCAAACTCCACACAGAAATGCCAACTGGCCCAGCCGGGGATCGAACCAGCGACCTTTTTGCTGTGAGGCGAACGTGCTAACCACTCGGCCACCGTGGCGCCACATTTCTAGTAGTTAAGGAAAAAACTTTTTAAACACAAATGATTTCTACTGTCTTATTTGAAAACATAACATTTTATTAATTCAGTATATATATATTAGATGTTTATATTAGATGATATATTAGATTAGATAAAAAAAAACAACCTGATTTTATTTTATATTATTGTTAGTCCCCACGGTGGCATAGTGAGTAGCATGTTTGCCTCACAGCGAGAAGGTCGCTGGTTCGAGCCTCGGCTGCGTCAGTTGGCATTTCTGTGTGGAGTTTGCATGTTCTCCCCGTGGTTGCGTGGGTTTCCTCCGGGTGCTTCGGTTTCCCCCACAAGTCCAAAGACATGCGGAATAGGTGAATTGGGTAGGCTAAATTGTTCGTAGTGTATGAGTGTGAATGAGTGTGTATGGATGTTTCCCGGAGATGGGTTGCAGCTGGAAGGGCATCCGCTGCATGGAACAGATGCTGGATAAGTTGGCGGTTCTTTCCACTGTGGCGACCCCAGATTAATAAAGGGACTAAGCCGAAAAGAAAATGAATGAATGTTCACCAAATAACGTAATAATTTCACTATTTTTACTGTGCTGTCTGTATGTTATTTAAAATGTTTTTCATTCGGTTTAATTTGCCAGCTGATGTGATGTCTTAGATGTGACACTGAAAAATGTTTTTTTTTTTTTCTTTTGATAATTCAGTAGTAAGCATCATTTTGTTATTGATAACCGAGTGAGGGTGGCAACTGTTACTTTACTTACAGCCAATCAAACAGTTTGAAGTTGTGTTATAATTGGTCAGGGCTTTCAACGTCCCTTGTTGCCATTTTGTTTAACACATAGCCCACCTTACTTCTATTATCAATTCACTAATAAAAAAAAAGAAAAAAAAAAGCATTTGTATACTGATGTCTTTTTGATTGACAGACGTTTTAAGTGTGCATGGCTAGAGCCATCCGTGCATGGCACTAATAAAATTATTATTCAAATATTTTTATAATGTGTGATCAATGAAATACTCTGTTTTCCTTTTGAAAGTTTATAGTTTGAAAGATGATAGTTTACAAAATGACTCTATTGTAAGATCTTTTTAAGCTAAAATATTTTGACTGAGAGCACGCACATTTCAGTGCTTCACATCTTATCAGTAAAGCAAGTTGTTGGAGATAATTTCACCAATTAAAAGGCAAAGTACAGTATGGCATGGTAACCTGACTTTGCAGCGACTTTACTGCAGAACATGAATCTGTAAAAAACAACAAATTTGTTTTGTCTCTTTTATACAGCGTAATTTAAGGCTGATGTAATTAATTACTAACACATCTACTGAGTAAACTACATGCTTTTAGTTGGTAATGTATCTTCTACATCAGCTACAATATGCCAATCTGTCACTGCAGCGCTGCAACTTTCCAAGTCGAACACGCCACGTGAATTAGGTTTTGGTGTATCTCATTGGCTAGAATGAATGAGAAATACTGGAAACGGCCAATTACAAACAGACACAAAGCACACGAACATTCCGTCTTTTTCTACGCGAAAGCCTATTTATACTTACATACAACCGTTTATGTCATTATAAACCAACATCGTCGTTTTTAAAAAAAAAAGGTTTTAACTTTAATGATCATTACAAAGACATTTAGATATTTTAGAAGGTTTCTTTGAATTCATTCATTTTAGCCTGTTTTGGCTCACACCATTTTAGGAGGGGTTTTTTGCCTCCTTGTAATGCCCGCTTCATGCATTTTGACTCACTAGCGAAGCTTGTATTTAAAAAAATATATATGTTTGTACGTTATGTAGATCATATATCTATTTTGGTGTTCGTTTGTAATGTCTGATGATGTTTGTCATTAAATCAAACAACCACATATTTCACCCCCTAGCAGTGAAATAGGTTTAATCCGCGTGTCCCGGAAGTTCTCTGAGCTGGGTGACGCTGCATTAGGCGACATGGCTCATCTTTGTGAGTATGATTTACGCTCGTTTTAACGCCGTTGTTATCAGATTAATGTTTATCAAATCACTTTAAGAGCAAACAGTTTTAGGTTTCTAACTTGTTTAAGTTGCTTTACTAAATGTAGTTTCTCAGATTTCTTCTAAATCAGTTCTTTCAGCCAGCTCTCAACTGCCCGTCTGTAACGTTACTTTAATTCATCAAGCATGATTATTATTATTTTAAGTTTACGTATGTGTGTTATATTTATCCAGACTGATGCAGTTTTATTATGCAATTTACAGTGTGCTACAATTTGTTGTCTCTTTAACGTTATACTAGCAATGTGTAACGTCACTGTCATTTCTAGGGCCTGCTTTAACAAGGACATTCAACCAACTCTGTTGAACATTGAGATAACTTATGCCGAGTTTACACTGCACGGTTTTAGCCCTGATTTTCACTCGACAAATTGTTGGAATTACCCAAGAAATGGTTCAAACATAGTTCGCTATACTGTACTTACAGTTTTTGTTCATCAAATTAATCTTCACAAGACATTATTTGTCTTTTGTCAAATTATAAGTGACACTTTAATGACTTTTGGATCCTAAATATAAACGCAATTACTGAAGAGCAAACATTATGCTTTAAACAAGCTATACTGACTTTAGGGCACTCACCTGCTACCTCACCATCAAAGTTGTAAAATCAGCTTTAAAACACATATGCTTTATAAATACTTACAGATTATGATCATAAGCCATCTTTGGAAAAGTATATCGCATGCTTGCATATACCACCACAGTACCACACTTTCTTCCCTGAAGAGTGAAATCCTACCTGTCAATTTCAAATCCTTTTTCATAAACGAAGACGACAGAAATGAGGCACAGTGGACAAAGTCTATTAAATGCCTACAAGTCCCATTATGGAGGAAGAAACAATATATAACATTCTTTATAGTCACAAAATACAGCAAAAAAAAAAAAAAAAAAACAGTCCTCACAGTGCAATTGGTGCTATGAATAAAAAATAAAAATAAAAAAACTGATGTGTACATTTTATATACGTGCATAATCTGACCAAGGGTATACACAAAACAACCTCAGTAAAAGCCGTAATAACAAGGCATTTATTTTGTATATTGATGTATACACTTAAACACACACAATAAAAGCTCTGTTTTTTTTAACACACGCATGTGAAAAGGTTGTTACCATGTCAACACCAAATTATTAGATGACACCCAACTGTCAGTATCCCAGAAAACTCAAATGTTGCCTGTGAACACAGCAAAGGGATGGCAGCTGACTGAGGCGAGAGTGTGCATTCTGCACCTGTGTAGGGGGATATGTTATTTTAGAGCTAAAGTTATGCATGTCGTCAGTACATAGAACACAGATTGATGGTGACCTTTCATAACAACACAACACACAAAAGACCATGACTGTAAACCAACTCACTGTCAATGTCCTGCTCAGATGCATATTTTATCGATATGATAGCATGGTCAAAGAAGCTGCTCAAAATCTTGCTCAAGTTGGGACTTTTTCGTGGCTACTGGCTCATCTTGGTTATCAGATGGCTCCTCACTACACCTCTTCACCATGTTCACCAGACATGATATTTACACGTTATGGAGTTTGCCACACCTCAGTGGCTGCAAGCTTCAGGGTTCCTGCTTGTTTCATTCACAAAACATGTCAGCATCTACACTTCACAGCGGACAAACAGCATTACTTTACCGGTGGATTGGCTAGAGTCTGCACTAGGGTATTTGCATGGAGCGAACTAACTGTCTGACACCTGTTTGATGATGTAAAGTTATGTGAATCATTGACGGTGAAAGAAAAATAACATTTAAATTAATTTCAGAAATCCAAGGGCAGTATCATTTGGTCAACTGCGAGTGTGAATGAGGCATAAGGTAACATAAACTGCATGCTCTTGATTATTTAATGTGTAAAGTCAGGGACGTGTGTCTCACAGCATAAAGCTTAAATTATCCTTTAAATGTCCATGCTTAATTGGTTATCGATAAGATCTTTGGATCAAAAAAGTTGCATGTATGTATCCTTTTAATCGACTTTAAATGTTGACTACCGTCAAAGTCCTGACTACTGGCAAATCATTTCACTCATCGGCCATCTTTGAAACTCCTCTCAGGCAGTATGCTTGGACATTCTCTCTGAATGGGGAAACAATAAATTCTTCAAAACTGTTTGCCAAGTTTGCGAGTTTATGATTACATTACATATTTGGAACCACCAATAAACGTAAACAACATTTTATAAGTTTAGTTTCTAAACGTCCAAATCAAACAAAATCTGCATATTTTCAGGTTGCCCAAGCTAATGCGCATGCGCACTCGAAAGGAAGGAAATCACTACACCAACCTTATTTATGACATTGTTACACATTATCACCCTCTGGATCAGGGGTGTCCAAACTCAGTCCTGGAGGGCAGGTGTCGGCCAGATTTTAGCTCCAACTTGCCTCAATACACCTGCAAAGATGTTTGTAGAAAGCCTAGTAGGAGCTAGATTAGCTAGCCCAGGTGTGTCTGATTGGGGTTGGAACTAAACTTTGCAGGACACTGGCCCTCCAGGACAGAGCTTGGACATCCCTGCTCTGAATAATGCTTCGTCTGATCGTGCTGCTCTTCTGAAGTAATCCACAACATAGCCTTGGTGGTGAATCTCCTCCAGAAATGACAGTGACTCTAAGTTTGTGGGCGTTTTAGTAGTTGCTGTCATGTGATGTGTGTTTGACAGGACAGACTGTACCTCGCGTTCATTTCATACACATTACAAAAAAACATTTCTTTTCAGGTGCACTTGGTTCATATAAACGTACAAACTTCCAACTTAATGTAGATATATTTTTTTATGTCTGTGAAGCCAGTATTTACTGAGATTTGTGAAAGCACATGAGCCTCTCACCGGTGAATTGTCAGTCTATAACATTGGCTCCAGTACTAGTAGGTGGGGCTTCATTCGCCATATTGACTGTTACACTTTTCCCCATTCAAAACTATAGGAGTGACACATCTTCTGTATTCTATAGTCTTTGCTACTGTGTACTAATGGTGCTTTTATGCTAGTTTAAAGATTGGAACTGGATTGAGAAAATTATTGGACTTTTTTTTTTTTTTTTTAATCAGTTGGAAATTGCTCTCCAAAAATGTATATATATTTCTTTCAAACTTGATTTAAAGTGCACATTATGCTTTCCTGGTAGTCAATCATTGCCTTGTTTGATTAGCCTACAATTCTAATGTGTTATGAACTGCATCATACTTGTATTATCTATTTGAAGGTTTGTTCAGCTTGTTGGTCCTATCCTTGGTTCTTGAGACCCAGACCCTGACTCCGTCCCATCATCTGACCACCACAGATGTGGCCAGACTACAGGCTGTATTGAGCCAGCCCCTCACTGACCTCAAGTCTGCTTATTACTCTGTTGTTGGACTTAAGAAGCTAGGAATCTTTGTTGCGGATGCAGATGTAAGAAATGGCAATCTTGTCATGACAATCAAGTCACATTATGTAAAATGTTAAGTTTAATTTTTGTGAATATTTCACATCAAAATTTGTATTTTTTCTTTGTTTTAGGAGACATGCAGATTTATCAAGTCAAACCTTGACCCCTCTAGTGTCGAATCACTGTTTTATGCAGCAGAATCTAGCCAAGCTCTTCTTGGATGTGAGGTAAAATACATAACCTCTTTCCTTTTTGTCCTGCCTGTTAACAAATATCCATGGTGACATTTTACAGCATGAGTTATCAAATCTGTGTATATGATTCCTAAGTCAATACTTTTGAAACCTAAATGATGATAAATGTTTCTCCATTAAATTACATTGACACTTTAAAATACGTAAACCTTTGATATTCTTTATGCTTATGTATTCATCAAAGCACAGTAAGGCTTGCTTGAGTCAGTATAGCTAAGGACAATAGATACAGTATAGTGAACTTCTTTGTTTTTCATTTATGATTAGCTTCATATTTGTGGATTAAAAAAAAAAAAAGCCCAAATTAAACCTTTTCATGATATAGTCTTGTATCTTAGTAATTAGTAATAACAATAATAACTGTTATATATAATAATCATAATGCTTTATTCATACTTATTATTGTGAAAAAAATATTTCTGTGGTGGTTTTAGTTGTGTGAATATTTCGAGTGCTTGGACAACATGGACTTTTCACTTATGAATACCAAGTGAAATGCTCTTAATGTATAATGTCTTGTTATAACTGTTGTTGCTGTATTTTGATCCTGACAGATTCTTGTGTCAAATGACACGCGTGATTTGCTGTTGGCTACAGTGAGTGAGGACTCCACTGTTTCTCAGATCCATCACTCTGTGAGTGCTCTTAGCTCTCTTGGATTGCCTCTGGCCTCACAGGAAGTAGTCAGTGCGCTTAAATCTCGTATCTCTAAAGAAGACAATGTCTTGGCGTATGTATTTTTTGTCTTTTTTTTTTCTCTTTAGTTTTTTTTTTTTTTTTTTTGAGACAACTCTCATTTTCTTTTCTGACAGAATCATTCTGGCACTGCAGACTGCCTCTCGTCTGTCTCAGCAAGCTGAACTTGGTGACATCTTAGAGGAAATTGAGGTAAACCGATTTAGCAAGTTTGTTGACCACCACTGATGTTTGGTGTGGGGAGGGACCTTTCGTCCCCGTTTTCATATTCATTTTGGCATCTGGAAAAAACAACATTTATGTTAAACGCTAATGCACTTCATTTATGAAATATGAGTAAAAGTCCATTACCGAACAGACATACCTCATGCAACAAACATCAGCCATTTCTGCCTCTGAACTAGAGATCCCATGATCGATCATCATTTAAATTAACATTAATCATTATGATTACTAATGTGAAATGTCTACTTTATGACATCTGTAATTTCGACTCAATACGCAATCACCCCAAGATAATGCTTTTTTTCCCCCTTGAAATAAAAGGCTAGTAAGATCGAATAAAGAAGCAACAATTGCTTATTTAATATTGTCATTTAATGACTAAATGCAATGACTAAATTACATTGCTTCGATCAAAGGATGTAACCTTTACTGAGGAAAAAGCCGATGCAATGCATAATGATCCTTGCATAATGCTTGTTGGAATCTGAACTGTTAATTTTCTATACAGACTATGAATCCAAAAAAAAAATTATAAAAGTGTTATTTTAAGTTATAGAACACTGTATTGAAAAAAATATTGTATAGTATTCTAAAGGCTTTTTGTCAGAGCTGAACATTACTGCAGTCACCACACGTGCTGTTTAAATCTGAAAAGAACAGATTTATGACAGATCACGCTATCTCATTAAGCACTTGACACTATTTTTTTTTTCAATTTTGTTGTTGTCAAGCTCTTTTCTCTTTAATAATATAGTTCATAAGTGTATAATGTGCCATTTGGGATGCAGCTTAAGAGTAATTCTAGTGATTTATATGTTAATTGTGTTTTATATTCACTCCATGCTCTTTTCCATTTACATATATATTTTTCAACTATTAGAATTAAAAAATATGTATGTTTAATTGTATTTGCAATAATTTTATATACATTCTGTATGGCCGTTTCAGATTTGAATATAGGGGAGATGTAAAAACGAGATGTAAAGTAGATTAATGATTACAGATATATATTA
>CAIGQQ010029300.1:52921-68050 GCA_903798035.1 Danio albolineatus
ATATCTTCCTGATGGGTCAAGGACTGACTTTGTAACCGTAAATGGTATATTTTTATTTCTTAATATAGCAGCCCCTCTTGATTTAGAAGTAAATGATGATGCAAATACTTGGCCTACCCACTCCCTTTTTAATTTCTTATGCTCAGTCTTTGTCAAATGCGTTTCCTGCAGGAAAACTATCTCTGCCCCCAATTTCTTAAGATATGTATAAACTCTTTTCCTTTTAACTGGACTATGTAGACCCTTCACATTGAATGTAACCAGTTTTAATGGTTTTAACATCTATAATCAATAAAAAAAACTACATATGAAAACTACATTAAATTCCTTCCAGATTGAGCCAGACTCTCCACAGATTTGAAATGTTGACATTCCTCCAAAAGAAAAAAAAGAAAAGAAACGAAACAAAGAAATATGCAAATATAAAACCTTAGCATAGCTACTGAACCAAAACTTTACAGCAGCCAAGAGAAGAAACTGTTGAGAAACGATTAGCTCCTAATAACTGTACTTTCCTAAAACAAAATTAAATCCCAACCACAAGCTCACCTTGCACATAGAAAAGCACTGAAATGAGCAAAAGTCACTAATAAAGAATAAAAAAAGGCGTCCAAAATTTTTGTCCCGAACATTTAGTGTTATTTGTCAATGAGGGGGTCAAAGCCACTTTTAGTCTATTATCATGTAAAATCCCGGTTCCCTCAAAAAATAAACCAATAATCAGTCAGGGCCATTGCAAAATTGCCTCCGTCTCCCGGAGGACAGCAAATACACCGCTACTCACTTACGTTTCGACAAGTACTTTGATGCTTCGTCACGTGTATTACAGAACCACGTTCCGCCATCCGTTTGAATCCGTATACGAGCAGGGTACACAAGGTGGCATTTAACATTTTTCTCCTTTAATGCCTTGAGGCCTGCAATCATTTCTCTTCTTTGGCTCATCACCTCTGAGGAAAAATCCGGATAGAATCCGATTCTCTTTCCTTCGATGAGAATTGGGGCTTTATCCCTGGCAGTACGTAGGATGCTTTTACGGTCCAGAAATCTCAAAAAACGAATGAGGAAGGCTCGTGGGGGTTTTCCTGAAATCCTTGCCGCCAGGACTCGGTGAGAGCTCTCGATGACAAGCAGAGTGCCTACGTTTTCAAGTCCCAAAACATTTGGTAGCCAAGTTTTAAAGAATCCAATCGTGTCTCGGCCTTCTGCTCCCTTGCTCAGTCCCACCAGGCGGATATTATTACGTCTGTTGTAGTTTTCCATTTATTCTATCCTATTTTTCAAAGCCTCGTTGTCCTTTTTAAGAAGATTGAGGGATCGCTCATTTCCCGAGGCTGTGTCTTCCACATCGCTAATTCTCTGCTCAGCTGCAGAGACCCGGCCTTGCACAAAAGACACCGACGCCGTAATGTAATCAAGTAAGCCCTGGATGGAGTTTATAAGCTCTGACATTTGAGATATTAGCTCCTGCTTGACAGTTCCGATGATTTCACGAAACTCCTTTACTGCAGCGGCGAGTACAGCCGCTGAAATTTCCACCTCAGGAACATTAGTTTCGGCACCATTGTGAGGAGGTTTTCTCTCAGTAGTTTCAGCAGTTTTATGCTCATCTTTCTTAGGCTTTAGTCGACGCTCCATTATTCCACGTTGTTCACCAATGCCAGATAAAGAATTTCCAATGTTTGGACAGAGTTTCAGTACTTATTTTAAGTAATTTTAAACGATGTTCGCTTAACTCGGGCGCATCACGTGACTCCTCAAGACTATAAATTTAATTGTTACTAGTACAATTGTAATTAGAGATATCTCTAATTACACTTTGTACTAGTCAAAACTCATTTGGACATATCTGAACAATATGACTAGTCATAATAGGGTTGCAGATATCTTTAATGTATATTACGACTAGTCAGATTTCATTGTAGATATCTTCAACGCATTTTATAACTAGTTGCAATCACAATGCAGATATCTTAATTGCAATTACGACTAGTCAAACTTGCAATATAGATATCTGGAATTGAAATTATGACTAGTCAACTGAATTATGACTAGTACGGCAAGAGATATTTAATGCTGAAACGGCTTGCCATAAACTCACTGCATAATTAAATGTGTACCTCAACTCTCCTGTTTCCACAAACTGTTTGTTGGGAGTTCCACAAGGTCAATATACATAGCCGGGTTGTGGCGACCATGTGAGAGCTACAGAGAGCTAGATGGATCTTTCGTTTTTATTTTTTGTATTCTTTTTAAAAAAAAAATTTTTAGAGAATTGTTGTTAATAGCTGATGTATCTCAAATACTATTATAAAAAATTCTGAGTGTAAAATTACAAAAAGATCGTAATGGTTCTGAAGTTCATATTATTTACATTTTCAGACTTATGCCACATTTATTATTATTATTATTATTATTATTGTTATTATTATTGTTGTTGTTGTTGTTGTTGTTGTTGTTGTTGTTGTTGTTGTTGTTGTATGATTTCTCTTTATTCTTTATTATAGGACCTGGCTGCCCGCTTAGATGATCTAGGTGGTGTATATCTTCAGTTTGAAGATGGGCTGGAAGCCACAGCACTGTTTGTAACTGCTGCATACGCCCTGTCTGATCATGTGGATGTTGAACCTCCCTTGAAAGAGGTTAATTATTCAGCACTTATCAAACAAATATAGAACTTTGTAGAACTTTTTCCCAGTACTGATGGAGTGGGCTTGGTGGACTTTGTTCAAGTGCTATATTGAGATGAATTTGCATGCTCTACTTGTCTATCACAGGAACAGGTAATCCAGCTGGTGAATTCCATCTTCAGTAAAAAGTCTTGGGACTCTCTCTCAGAGGCATTCAGTGTGGTCAGTGCGGCAGCTGCTCTTTCCAACAATCGCTTCCATGTGCCTGTTATTGCCATTGCTCAGGGCCCTGCAGCTGTATCCCACAGTCAACCCTTCCTTCAGGTAGGCCCCTATCGAATGTGTACTTGGTAAATATGTATTTATAAACCCCTATTATGGGATTTTGAAAAAATTCTTGCAGGCAGTGTGTAACGCCATTCTTAGTGAATGAAAACATCCAGCAGAGGTTTAAATCCGAAAGTGCACTGTTTAAAACTATTGATAATCAAAAAGAAAAAGTCAATTAAGAGTTCAATATATGAATCGTCTTAAGTCAATATATTTTTCCTGGTCTTATTGACATTGACGCGAAGCAATCCAATATACGAGTTGGCGAATCCAGTAAAATTTGAACCCGCCCTTCCCTTCAAACTACACTTGCCTAGTGGGGGTTGGGATTGATCTTGACGCAAAGATGAGGATCACTATGAGATGACTAAAGGTGTATGATTTAAAGAGCCCCTATTATGGGTTTTTGAAAATGAGCTTGCATGCAGCGTGTACCACAGCTCTAAGTGAAGTGAAATGTCCAGCTAAAGCTTAAATCTGAAAGTGCACAGTGTTTAAAACTATTGATTCATCTATAAAAGAGTCGACTCATAGTTCCTTAAACGTATCGCCGTGCTTACGAGTCTTTTTATATATATATATATATATATATATATTCCACTGCAAAAGGGTACTCTTTTGGTGGGCGTGGTGTACGACAGAAAGTTTGTCAACGTCATTTTCGCTTGAGGAAATGTCTACAGTAAAGCTTTATGGGTCGTTCACAAATCATACGAGAAGCACTTCTTACAAAACAGATGCTTTATTATACACATAAACACTGGTGTAAAAATGTCATTACTGACTGAACATGATCTGATTATAACTAGATCAATGATGCGAATAGCCTACTGTCCGCGATTATATAAAATAAATAAATAAATGCAGCATATATGAACACATACAGCCCCACAGTCTCCGATGTTACCAAATTACAGAAAAACTACACACAGCAGACATTTATGCCTTATTTAGGTTCAAAAACAATACAAAATAGAGCCCCGTCTGTGCAAACCTCTCATCTGTGTCTTTTATCTTCACCAGCACATGTAGTCTCTCCGTCATTATCTCGTTAGAGAGTAACTCTGTCATTCGGAGTTTATAATAGACCAGGTTAACTTTGTTAACTTTATTTCAAATATTGACGCGCACGCGAGCGCAAGCGACAAAGCGAAACCACTCGCCCTCGCGCTTATGGGCTCGTAACCCATAAGAATCTGCTCTTCTCTCAGCTTTGTGGCTGTTCAAGACGACGACAAGGTTTGTTTAAGCTCGGGTCGACCATGGCTCATTATTATATGCTGATATTATTTCGGAGCATTGTCTCTCGGCTGTGTAATAAACATGGCGGGTCTTTTGTTTTCATTCTGGCTTGTTGCGCAAGCAAATGGCTTACAGAGATACGTCAATGGCGTTCAGCTGCGCGTCTAGCTCCGCCTTACGGCACCCTTTGGTACGCTTGGGACCCTTTGCAAAGGGTGACTAAAAAGTGGTTCGGTTCGGTACGCTTTTAGCCAGTGGAAACGGCCTTAAAAGCGTACCGAATCGTACAGTACCGTACCACTCAGAGGAAACGGGCCATAAGAGAGTTCCATAACCAATATCTGTCTCCCATTGTGCCTAATCAGGTGCGAGGTGGCACCAGGGAGAAAGAGTTGAAGGGGTATAGATATGGAGAAGTTCGGTGAGATAGTTAGGAGCAAGATTATGAAGTGCCTTGAAAGTTAAAAGTAGTATTTTAAAAACAATACAAAACTACTGGAAGCCAGTGAAGCTGATAGAGAAGTGGTGTGGCATGCTCATGAGAGGAAGTCCTAAAGATGACATGAGCTGCATGGTTCTGAACTAGTTGAAGTTTATGAAGATGTTTAGAAGTAAGCCCAGGGCGAAAGAGCATTACAGTAGTCAAGACGTGAAGTAACTAATGCATGGATGAAAATTGCTGTGTTATTGGTTGTGAGAGAGGGGCAGAGACGATATTACGCAGGTGTAAATATGCAGTACGTGTAATATTATTGATGTAACCTTTAAAGGTCACATCATAAATCTACTTTTCAAGCTTTTTCAAGCATATTGGGGTGATATAAACACATCCAGTCTTTTTTTCTTTTTCAATTTAACAACATAAAAACAGTGGACCAATTGGAGCAGTTTTGAGACCGACCACAACTTGACGTAGGAGTGCGGTCCCCTCACCCACCAGATTGACAGCAACTTATTAACATGTCTCCGTAATAACGCGTTTATCATATTAACAGGACGTGCGCAAAGCAACCAGGAATAAAAGGTCTGTTCAGTTTGCTAAGGTCATCAATTATCATCATTACAAGTTTAATGTGTTTAAAACAGTGCATATTTGTTATGAACTACAGCAATTTACTTCAGCTTTACTTCATCACCACAGCCGCGTGTCAGGACAATTATTAAATGAAGACACTGCAGTTTCGGTTTGTGGACGTTAAATCAGGCTTATATTGTACATTAACATAGCATATATCCATACAGCAGTGTATATAACCTGTATCCTGTCACATTTATTTGCAAAAAGAGTGCAAAGCTGAACGCGCATGCTGTCTGTGTGTGCTGTGCATGAACTTTGTAACAACATTGTGTGATTCATCGTTGCAACTCCACAACAAACACATCAAACAATCATTGGTAAAGTTCTTACTGTAGCATTTGTCACAAACATTTTGTGAGATCTTCTTTCTTTACGTCTGTCTGTTTGTCTTACGCAGCCAAGGGCTAAGATTAAGACACGCTGACAGACACTGGCACGGTGGGTGGCAACCAAAAACAGCAAAAAGCTGTTTAGAGCTATAATACACAAACTTCACAAAGCTATAATCGATAATCTGATGGGTGTTTTGAGCTGAAACTTTACAGACAAATTCTGTTGACACAAAAGACTTACATTAAATATAAAAAAAGGATAAAACATGTGCTCTTTAAATGAAAGTGTGCTATCCAAAATGACACCCAAACTCTTTACCTTCACAGAGGGAAGAATTGTGCTATTATCAATGTCTATTGTAAAAAACTTTTATTTCAGCTAAACATCTACTCAAAGCTGAAAGAGGTAAAAGAACTGGAGGGCTTATTGGGCAGGTAAAGTTGAGTGTCGTCAGCATAGCAGTGGAATTGTATGTTGTATTTCCTAAAAAAAGTGACCAATATATGTATATATATATATATATATGATAAACAGGAGTGGACCCAGGACAGAACCTTGTGGGACGCCAGTGGTGACAATCTGAGATCTTGACTTAAAATCCTTAATTTGGACAAACGGAGTAGATTTTGCGAGATATGACTTAAACCATAAAAAAGGGATGCCAGAGATCTCTACCAAGGAAGCCCTACCAGTGTCAATTGCTTCAGACGAATAAGATTTGTAAGTAAACCAGAGTCTGCTGCAAGTAAAAAGTCATTAGTAATCCTGACAAGAGCAGTCTCGGTGCTATGGTTGGGACGAAATCCAGACTGGAAGAGCTAAAACAGATTAAACAAAATTCTATTTCAATTCATCTTTATTTCTACAGCGCTTTTACAATGTAGATTGTGTCAAAGCCGCTTCACATGGATTATAATAAATTAAAACAGTGTCAGTCCAGTTTCAGTGTTGAAGTTCAGTGTTGTTTACTATTCACTACTGAGAGTTTAAACACTGAAGAGTAATCCATCGATGCGAGTCCTGAACCATGCAAGCCAGTGGCAACAGCGGCAAGGAAAAAACTTCACCAATTGGCGAAAGTGAAGGATTAATAAACCTCGAGAGAAACCAGGCTGAGTTGGGCACCACCATTTCTTCTATGGCCAAACGTCTTGTACAGAGCTGCAGTCTAGGCGCCAGAGGCTGGATAACACTTAGACGTCCATTGTGGAGAAGCCGCACGTGGGAGTTGTCATCAGCTGGTGAATAGGCTGACACTTCAGGAACAATGCGAGGACTATTAAAGGGCATCTATGATGCAAACTCAACTTTTGGAAGCTATTTGGACAGAACTGAGTAGGTATAGTAGGTATGGACAAACCACTGTCATATTGGAGTGATATGTAAACAAGTTTTATTATTATTATTTTTTTTCCCCTGATGTTAAAATAAATTTCAAATCCCAGTGATGTTTGAGGCCTATCGCAACGTGACATAGCACTGCAATTTTCCTGTCCCACTGAATTGATTGACAGGAGCATATTAACATGTCTTTGTAGTAGCGCTTGTAAACGCGTCCACAAAACTGGAATTGAAAAGATTGTTCAAGAATGAGTTTTACAAGTTTAAAACATTTAAAACTCTAATTTCAAAGCAGCCTGGGGTGTGAATATTAATAATTCTTTGTGCAATAAATTAGTAAGCATTTTGCTGATCTGACAGGGCAGCTCGTCAGGTCCAGATGGCATAGAGCATGACTTAAAGTACATGCAAAACTTAAGGGCCTTCCCCCATAAATAACGCAACAGTATGTATTGTACTCTGATTGGCCCACTTTTCACCTTGGTTTACACTTGTGGATTTTACATAAAAATGATAAAACTATATTTGAGGCACACAGTATTTACATTTTAGTTTGTTGAACTTTTATTTGACTGTCTAGTTATACCCAGATTTTCTTTATATGGCATCCAATTTAATACAATACTATTGGAACTAAATATGAGCAGCTGGAACAAACTTTCAGTGCCACTTTCACTTAAAAATTACATGATTAAATATCTAATTCTGTTTTATTTAAATAAGCCTACTCTGGTCTTCTCCTGCCAGGTTTGATCTACCAGACAATTTAGGTTTGTTAAAATGTAAAATGTAAGTTTTTCTGACCTTCGGTAATGGATGTTATGAATGGCAGTTGTTGCAGTTAAAGAGCTAATTTGTTATGAGAGCTATTTAAATGATGTAATAGAGTAATCATGGGCTGTTTCTCAATTCCAAGAACGCAGAGAATGAACTCGTGTTCTTTTGGAGACCGGTCTTGCCAGGTCACATTGGGAGAAAGAACTCAGGAGACCGCGAGGACAGAGAATTCGTCCTGTGAGAAATGAGATACTGCGTTCCTCCGGATGGTCACATGACCCTCACGCATCTTAAACCGAAGATTATTTAAACATTACAGCATTCATACAACGATTTGTTTCCCACCATTTCACAATATATACTCTGCAAAAAGACTTTACAAATATACGCTGCACATCACAAATAACACAAATTTTAATACGAATTTCAACAAATAAACACTCTTAATGTGTTTATGCCTTTATTAAGATTGTCACGTTATTGTTTACTTTCACTGTCTCAATTAAGGAGACTCCTGAGGTAAATAAGTACATCTCTAAACTTATTGAATAAAATGCTTCGCTTCCCACCTCCAGTCGCAATGAATTCTGGGACTTCCAGAGCAAGCTGGGTGCACAAGTCTGCATCGCTGCATCCTCGATATCAAGAACACATCCGGGAGCTTTCATGCGTCCTCCGTTCTTGCGGTCTTGAGTATTGGAACTGAACTTTGGCAGTTGATGATGACGTTACACGAGGACCCAAGACCGCTGAAGAACGCATATTGAGAAGCATCCAAATTTTCTACAAATTTTTAACAACTTTCTCTCTCTAAATAAATAAATAAATAGGTATGAACAGTAATTAATGATGTATGGTTCTGTTTATGCCTGCGGTAGAAGCAAATTAAAACCTTTTTAGAAGCCTAAACCCGATTACAGCTCAAAATTATTCAAACTTTTATTCCGTTTTTGTCAAGATTTTGTTATTTATACATGTTCTAACAATTTATTCATGACTTACATGGGCTATGAGCTACTTAGAAATTGAAACAATGAAATAAAATGCGCAAAAATATAATCTAAGCACTTGAGGGACGCGGTCATGACATTCCGTAGTTCACTGCCTACAGTGCAGCGAGTTGAAACCAACTTTTCAGAATGTTGTAAGCACACTGCAAGGCATATCAACAACCTACCAATTAGCTTCAGCTTAATTTTCTCCATAAAACTCCGAGCTACAGGGTTTGTCAGTGGTGGATCCTCAGAGATAATGGTTGATTGATTGGTTGCTTGGCAGCAGCAGACATCATGGGTGAGCCCAGAAGCACTTTTAAATAGACCCTTTTCACAAGATGACACGTTTAACAGTCATCAGCATCTTAAATCTTTTAAAGTTTTTAATATTTTGATAAAAAAAAAATGTATGAATATTTTTATGTATTTAAGTAGTATATAATCTTTTCATCAAATGACAAAAACACAGTTATTGATTATGCAAGGTGTTTCTAATGCAGCGTCTATGGACAGGACCATAATTTTGACGTTTTCTCTTCTAGCTGCTTGATAACATCATGGTGAAGACTAATTCAACAAATAGTGTTGTAAAAAATATATTTGATGTACTCTCCCACTCACTGTGCTCCAAGTTTAAGTTTTTGTTTTTGAAGAGAGATGTGAATGAACCCTAAGAAAACCCTCATTTTTGCCTGAACAGATTCTATTTTCACATCTTTCTTAGACTAATCAAAATGCATCACATGACTGCTCAATTTCAATGCAAGTCTTTTTTTTTTTTTTACCTGTTGTGCAGACTTGTTTTATTGGGCAACAGTATCTCCAGCAGCAAAGGACCATCTAAATTAAAAGCTACTGGTCAGTCCACGATTCAGCAAACATTTTAAAAACCAAAAGCAGTGCAGTGGCTTACTTTATATCCAAAGAAAATAGAGATATCTAAAGATGCCTTTTAAGTTGAAAGAAATCAGTATTTTAAACTAATAAAGATAGAAATCAATGATTTATTTTAATTATTTAGCCTGACATGTTTACTGTTCGAAAATATTTTAAATATTTCTTTAAACATTTTTTGTAAGGTAGTTCAACTAGTTTAAAATATTACAAACATGATATTTTAGGTTATCATATCGTCAATCTTACACCAGCCCATGACTAGCTTGAACCTAATTGAATTTTTTTCAGGTCTTGGACAAAGATCTTCAGTTCTAGCCAGTGCACTGTGTTCCTGAAGTCATAGAGGTGGTGGTGCCACAAGGGCTTGGGCCGCTTTAATTCTTTTATTTAGTATATTCTGTTTTTTTATGTTGTTGGTAATGCTGCAGGTGTGTGCAAATTTGACAATATATCCAGGTTCTGTTATGGTCTGTATGCTGTTGTTCACTCGTTACAATAAATTTCAGAAAAAAATGCAATATTTAATGTGTCGGACACTCGTCAATTCTATTTTAATTAAATTGCAATTTAATAAAATGTAATAAAATGTAAATAATAAAAGTGCCCTTTATTCACTTGAGCTCCTGGCTCTCAAAACATCCATAAACTTGACTCTCCAATCAAAACAACGCTGGACAATAGCACTAGCTCTGCTTCAAATTAGCAACTGGTTAAACTGGTGAAAAAAAATGTAAACCTTCAAACTTTTAGGTTGTCTATAGTTATGATGTTTTTTTTAGGATTTGGTGCGGAGCCCTGTAATGATCTGTATTTTCTGTACTGTTAATGCAGCTTCAGGTGACAGATGTCCTGTGCCAGCCATTGAGTTCAGCCAGCGTGCTGGTGGAGTCTGCCAGTGCTGTGTCCTCTGCGTCCAAATCTGCAATCATAAGCCAGGCACCATTTATCTTCAGAGAGTATGTGTGTTGTATATGACAATTAAAAAAAAAAAAAAAAAGATGTTGATTGTTAAAATTATGTTTTAAAAAAATGTCTACAGATAAGATCAGTGAAATCATAAATAAGATCCTCATTTTTTTTATTTAAAAGATTTACTCTTAACTTGTAAATTAGGTCATTAATTAATTACCCTCATGTTTATATATATAATATTTTAAAATTATCAGGTAATTCTGAAGTATTTTTGACACCCATTATAAGGTTGTATATAATGTACATTTTGAGATTTAAAGTAGTCCAGATGAATGGTTTAATCCAATTCTATTTAAGAGAGACAATACATTTGTATGATTAATTAATTTAGTTTAGGCTTTTATTCACAAATCGGCATTTACAGTTCTGAATACATGGTTACATCAGATATGGTAAGCAGCAGTTCTAATCTGCATGTTTAATGTGCAAAACAATTAGGTTTGTCTGCTTGTCAAGCAAGCACAGATTCATATTTGTGTTAGCTCATTCATTTTAAACATTTCTAAATCAGAAAAGTAATTTAGCCATGCATAATTCAAAAAGGAAAGCCTGCTTTGTGTTTGTATGAATATTTCTTAGCCATTAATAGCCATTTTTCCGATTCACAGTGGGATTTTTGAATTGAATTTTATGGCCAACCAACCAACGAGTGGCTACTATCAGTTCTCTGTTGCCATTGCTGGTGACCGCCGATTTGTTGCCAACCATTTTGAGGTACTTAGCTGAATCTTTTTTTTTTTTTTTTTTTTTTGCCATAGGTGCTCAGAATTTACATATTCAAAGCGTTGACCTTAGCATTCAATTTATAATTGTTGCATTGAACTGTATTAATTTCTTCATTTACTGAACATTTATGTGTGTAATTGGTCATGTTTAGTATTCATTCACATTGTAGATATGTAAAGTATAATTGCTGGCTATTCAGCATGCAATTTAAGGTCAAGAGAATGTAACATTTGCTGTGGAGAGTTTTTAAACTTAATGGCCTCTTTTTGTAATTGCTGCAATTTTATTTATTTATTTTTTCACAGCATGTTTAAATGTCTGAATGTAATTTTTTATACTACAACAATTTCATAGTTTTGTATCTTTTAAAGCTTTGGATTGATTTACTTTTCTTAGCTCAAAGTAAAGGTCTCTACCAGGGTTGCAATTAACAACATGGATTTATCTGTGGTGGACAAGGACCAGAGCATTGGCCCCAAAACAACAAGGTCATCTATTTTTAGTCTTTTTTTATATATTAATTGTGTAATTGTGCTAATGTTTGTGCTTAATTCTGCGTTTCAGAGTTGAATTTCCAACTAAAGCCAAATCATCTTTTATGGCGGATAGCCATCAAAACTTTGTAATGACCTTCCAGTTAGTAGATGAGATCACAGGCGTGGAACTTACCCCTCATCAGGTGACTCTTACATATTTTCATAGTCGTCGGATCACTGTTGTGTTCATATTGCACGACTCTCTCTGGGTTTGCATTCAATAATTCAGACCGTCTGACACACATTTGTAACGGTGCACCACAACATGCATTTCACACGGTAAGAAGTAATAGATAAGACACTTAATGGAGTAGACATGTATATGAAATGAACTGTTACCGATCTGATATTGGAATCCAACATTGCTTTTTCTAGATAAATTACATGACCCCGCCGTAACTTTAAAATGCATTTAATATATGGTTAGTTGACATAGAAAATATTTGCCTTTTAAATTAGTCAAAGAACTAATCTCACTTTCTTGCTTTCAGACTTTTGTAAGGTTACACAACCAGAAGACAGGTCAGGAGGTTGTGTTTGTGGCTGAACCTGACAGTAAGAACTTGTATAAGTTTGAGCTGGACACAGCTGAAAGAAAGGCAGAGTTTGACTCTATCTCTGGGACCTATGCTCTTTACTTGATGGTGGGAGATGCTACACTGGAGAACCCCATTTTGTGGAATGTGGTTAGTTATTTTTTCTGATATCTAGAAGTGACATCTTGTTTACTCTGGAATCCTGAGGTTGAAGTTATTGTTTTGTCTTTTCTAGGCTGATGTTGTGCTAAAGTTCTTCGATGAAGAGGCACCTTCAACAATTCAGGCTAAAAATTTGTACATACCTAAACCAGAAATCCAGGTAAGGGCTTCAGTAACTGGATTGATCTCTCAATAAATCGTGTGCATCTTGAGTTTGACCCTACAATTGATGTGTTTTTGCCGTGAAGTGTAAATTAAGCTCAGGTATATTCTGTTTCCACTGATCATTCTTGAGATGTTTCAGCAGCTTAATTGGAGTTCACCTGTTGTAAATTCAGTTGATTGGACATGATTTGAAAAGGCTACACCTGTCTATATGTAAGGTCCCAGGGTTGAAGCACAAACCAAGCATGAAGACTAAGGAATTGTCTGTAGACTTCCGAGACAGGACTGTCTTGAGGCACAGGGCTAGGGAAAGTTACAGAAAAATTTCTGCTCCTCTGAAAGTTGCAATGAGCACAGTGGCCTCCATCATCTGTAAGTGGAAGATGTTTGGAACCACCAGGACTCTTCTGTGACTAGTGACTGCATGGTAGAGTGGCCAGACGGAAGGCATGTAGTGCTCTCAGACCATAAGAAACAAACTTCTCTGGTCTGATGAGACTAAAATTAAAGTCGTTGGATGAATGCCAGGCGTCACGTTATTGCAGAAAACCAGCCACCGCTCATCACCTGGCTAAGGACGTACTCGCACTATGCTATCCGAACCGTGCCCAGGCCCATTTCCCGGATCGTTTGAGAAGTATGAGTACTCTGAATCGGGCTCAGGTGTGGATCAGTTGGCCGGCCCCAGTTGGAAGAGGTGTGCCAGAGCACGGTTCACTCAGGCTCAGGCGCACTTTGCACTCGCACTACAAGGGTACTGCGCCTAAGCCTAAAACTAAAGACGAGACATGACTTTCATATGTATTTATTAATCATTCTTACTGTTCAATTAACGTAAACTGCTGTAGATTATTAAAGACTGCACGACAGCTGCACCTTCAGCAAACCTCCTAATTCCTGATGCACGAGGACTTTATCAAGGGTGGCTGATCTGTTCAGTGAAATATTTGACTACGTGTCACTGCACCCCAAATGACTAAAACGATATAACTAAAGAAATCTCCACTGTGCTGAGCGAGAGTGCTTCTTAGACTGAAGAGCACATCATTGATGACGTAAGCATGTTCAGGCTTGAATGCAATGTGAATGCAGGCCGTCGAGGGAGACAGGAGGGGGAACAAGTGTGCTTCAGCCCGGTTCAAGGCAACTGTACATTTATTTTTTAAATCTTATTTTAGTCTCAATAAACACTGATGCTTGCTGACAACTTGTAACTACATTATTTAAAGGCATTTGTTATGACATTGATAGGATCAAACTTTTATGTTTTCTTTTTAATATAAATATGCACGCTTGACTTTTCTCAGTTCATGGGCAGTTATTTTGCACCTTGGTTTTTCCACACGCTTGCGACCCTGTTGACTATTTTGAAGGAAACCCTTGATTGTTCGATGATCACGCTTCAGAAGCTTGGCAATTTTAAGAGTGCTGCATCCCTCTGCAAGATATCTCACTATTTTTGATTTTTCGGAGCCTGTCAAGTCCTTCTTTAGACCCATTTTGTCAAAGGAAAGGAAGTTGCCTAATAATTATGCACACCTGATATAGGGTGTTGATGTCATTACACCACACCCCTTCTCATTACAGAGATGCACATCACCTAATATGCTTAATTGTTAGTAGGCTTTTTAGCCTATACAGCTTGGAGTAAGACAACATGCATAAAGAGGATGATGTGGTCAAAATACTAATTTGCCTAATAATTCTGCACCTCCTGTATTAGAACAAACTCTGTTGGAAGGATGAGAGCAGTGGCGCCTGCAGCCATATGGGTGTACATTGTGTGTACGAACCATGAGAGGGTGCGAATTAATGCCATTTATTTATTTATTTATTTATTTATTAAATTTAAATTCATTATTAAACCATATACACTAGGATACATTAAGCTGTTCTGCAAAGCATAACGGTTTTCTGCCGAACATCCTTTAAAGTAAACTACTTTAAAGCAGTTTAATCATAATCTTTATTTTATTTTTCTTTATTTAAAATATGTTTTATAGTATTTTATTTACTATATTAAAGACTTTTTTTAAGAACTAAGAGTAAACATACCGTGATGAGCGAGTGCTCTGGGAGGCCAAGGTGGACTTGGGTTTTCTGCTGCTCCCTTCTCCTTTTCCAGCTGTGAGAGAACATGCTGTTTATTGTGCAACAAACAGAAAGGTCATGGTCCGTGCAGCCTTTCTCCGTTTTCTCAATAGTGTTGGACACGGCTAGGTTGTGCAGCTAGCCCTCTGCAACTCTCACATGGTCGCCCACTGAAGCTAAACAGGGCTGCGCCCGGTCAGTACCTGGGTGGGAGACCACATGGGAAAGCTGGGTTGCTGCTGGTGTGGTGTGCGGTCTGGCGCAAAATGGCTGCCGTTGCGTCATCCAGGTGGATGCTGCACATTGGTGGTGGATGAG
>CAIGQQ010029300.1:174187-199668 GCA_903798035.1 Danio albolineatus
GATACAGACAGACAGATGGAGAGATGACAGATATAGTGACAGACAGATGGAGTAAGAAAAGATACTGTGAGAGACACAATGAGTACAATTAAGGTATAAAATAGAAGCAATCTTGGCATGTTTGTGTGTGTGTGTGTTTTGCTTCTTACATTTTACAAATTCCACTGAAAATCCATCAGTTTTGAGAGAAGAGCAGCAACATGTGGGTTCACATCAGCCGGTTTCTTCTGAACAAGTTGTCCTGTTTTTGGATGGCACCTTTCCCTTAGAAGTCTCTGTTCCTTTTGGATCGATACCTATGAAGCACCTGAAGGATTATAAAGAAAAAAATGTGTAATTCAGACTTTAAAACGTTTTTGCTTTTGAGAAAGGTAGTCATATTTTTGTAATTGTATCTCATATCACACAAAATTTTCTCAACACCAGTATTCAGAACCTTAATCGTTAAAAGTTGTAAATATCAATATCTAAAATACCCACTTTAAAGGACTAGTTCACCCAAAAATTCTGCCATCATTTACTAACTCTTTACTTATTTCAAACCTTTTAGGAATTTCGTTCTTCTGGTCAACAAAAAAAATATGTTTTGAAACATTCTGTAACCACTGACATCCAAAGTATTGTTTTTTTCCTACTATGGAAGTCAATAGTTATAGTCTTTTAGCTTTATTAAAAATATATTATTTTGCATTTAACAGAAGAAAGAAAATTAAAGGTTTGGAAACACTTAAAGGAAAGGGTAAAGGGTGAATACATTTTCATTTTAGGGTATCCAACTATCCCTTTAACCCAATAGCTAGACGGTGTTATGTAAGGTGACATCTAAATCATTTGCTCTTTAAAAAAATCTAACATTGTGTGTGCTTAAAAGATAATTAACAAAGTGTAGAGAATCTAAGAAACACATGTAAATAAAAGGCAGATATTGAAGTTGTGAAAATTCAACCATTACCTCTGAATGACCTCAAATATACATGCAGCCTCCTCATGGTACTGAAGATTGAATTTATAATATGATGCAAACAGAACTGCCAGGCCAGAGAGGAAGCTGGGATGAATCCGCTCACACACAACATCCCCTTCAACTGTAACCATCCACTGCCCAATAGACAGAGTCTCCTAAAACAATCAATTTCAGATGTGGCAATAGTTAATTTTTAACAGAACTTTTTAAAAGAACATTGAATCTACAGTTTAATAAGTCAATGAAATAATTTTAAACCAAAGTTAATGACATATTACAAACAGTAAGGAAATTAAACAATATAACTAAATGATATATAATAATTATGTATAATTAAACAGAGTGTAACTAAATATACTCACACTGAAATATAAACCATGTTAGCCAACAAAACATTACAAAATACATAACAGAACACAATTCCTCAGAAACAGAAATCAAACAAGAACATATAAAAAAAAACAGCTTAACCATCTTACAAAAATAACTTTTAAAGTTGTTACATTAGAAAAGCCTTTCTTTTATGATCAATCTAGAGTGCATATTTAATGTATATATACCAAGAACAATTAGTCGTGGGCTCCCCAGAATGGTGTTTGTTGCTTGAGTATCAGCTGCTGTGGCGCACCTCTATAAAACAGATAAAAACAAAACTTTTACAGTGTGACATGGCTTAATAAAAGGATCCCATTAGAAGGTCAACCCTTAAAAACGATTAAAAGAACATAAAAAAATGTGGTTTTCAGCATACTTACACAAAATTGATAATTCATCTTTACTAATTTTATGCTTTTGGATGCTAAAAATACATAGTACCAAACTGTAGGAACAAATGCTCTCTTGCATCAGACAAAACGAGGAAAAAAGGAGACAGTAAGGGCGCGAAAAAGTGTGGGGAAAAAGCGCCAAGTTTGTGAAACTTTTAGCCTGAAACCTTTCTACACAATAAACATTTTACTGTCTAAACTACATACGTTTTGCATGTTAATTCCCAAAGTAACGTTACAAGGCAAACTTTAACACTGAGGCAAGTCTAATACAATAATTAAACAACAATTTACCGCTAGGTGCGTCTTCACAGCCATCAGCAAGTAGCCACCCAAATATGAACTTACTTGACTTAATATCTGTATCTTTTTACACTGCTATTATTTACAAAAAAATAGCACTGTTATTAACCTCCTGACTCGACCGCTAAAACGCAAACGACAACTCAAATGCGATGAGATTTAGTCAAGGGCGGAATAAAAATCGAGAAAAAATGTTCAAGTGAATACGTTTGTTTATTGGTCAGCCTCGCACATGATCAGATGTGCTATTACAGACACCTTCCTTTTTTAAACCTGGCTCTTGTTGTGCCTTTTATGATAATCCTAAACGATTGTAGCTTGTCAGCACGAAAATGATTCCCATGTCACACTGTAAAATCTCAGTTGTCATAACTTAGTGAACGGCAATCAACGCGCCAAATATGAACAAGCATAAAAACTCACCCGGAGTTTCACATCCATCCACATTCTGAAATGGTACCTCGCGACACACGGCTACATTCTTTAGTGGCAATTTTGCTCACAGTGCACCTAAACAATAAAACCAGAAAAAAGAAATCACCAGATCAGGCCACTAGATCCAGGTCGTAGCAAACCGTTGACAAAAAACTGAATGCCGCTCTCCGGCGGGGTCAAGGCTAGAAGGGATATGCGGCCGTCCGGAAGTGCAATATGCACATTAATTTAGCGGCATTTTTTAATGACAACTACTGTTTTCAGGTTACTGTGACGGTTGAGTTTAGGGGTGGGGTGGGGGTAGATGATAATAAAATATAATGAATGTAAAATTTCATAAACGATATAATTAATTCTCGTTAACTTCCGTCCGCAAATGTATCCGTTCTAGCAACTACCCTCCGGGCGGTCCCGTGAATGCACGGCGACGGCATCGCGGCGAGTGAATTTTGACGCACAGTCAGGCTTATTCCTACCGGCAGAAATGCATGACAGATGTTTCAGCGGTGCTATGGCTTTAAATAAACTATATAAAACCAATTTAATATAAAAATAGATGTTAAAGTTTTCATATTACCTGAGATTTTGAAAGGGTTTACATTTAAACATCCGTTTAAAGATGATGCTTGTCAATATACACCATTAAAAAAAAATCATGACCACAAAGCATGCATGCATGTGTGTGTGTGTGTGTCTGTGTGTAAACAAAATCAATAAAAAATAAGTTCACTTACCACAGAGATATGAATCACTCTTCGGCAGGCCTTGACTGTTGAATATCCCATAATGCCTCGCAAGATTTGAAATTTACAGCAGTATCCTGTATATTCTTCGTTAAACTGTCACGTGACCACAAAAATCACTCATTTTACAGCACAATGCTGTATTGTTGGAAAAACAGTCAGCTGCTGTAAAAAAATGCTGAATTTTTACAGCAATTTGTTACAGTGAATCTTGTGCCTTTTTACATTTACAGGAACTATGTGAAGAGTCATCAATGGCAGTGATTGAATGCAGTGCAGAAACGTCCACATCAGGGAAAGAGACAGTAAGTGATTTTAATTTCCTTCTTAATATAAGCAGAGTTTCCATCCAAACCTGCAAATATAACTTATTGCAAACAAAATAGTTTTCTCTTTGACAATGACAATGTTAGATGTAGAAGGGTTGAGTGCCATTTTAGACTATTTGTCCTGGGCTGTTATCTCAAAAACGTTGTTGTGAAAACTCTCTTTGAGTAAAATAGACCCCTTTCTATTAGGGATATCAATTTCCACAAAATCTTGTGATCCATGATCATTTAAATTAGTGATAAATTATCAATTAATCATTAATCACCACTTGATAAAAACAATAGATAAAGTTTTGAATGATTTGAAATATTTTAAAAAAATCACCCTAGCACTTTCCATTTGGAGACTTACAGTAATTAATAGCTTAGTCCTTATAAATAGTCCGTTTATAAAATACATAATTAATGAATTTAGGTTACTGAAGAATAAAACCAATATGCAATATGCTCTTTGCATAATGATTACTGCGAAATAAGCCAAGTGCTTATTTTATATATAAACTATAAGTATATATATAAAAAGAAACTAAGTAATGGAACATTTATAAGTGTAAAATCTAAATTTATATACAGCAGTAGGCTATAGGCTAAATAAAGTCACCTTAAAGCTTCTGTGAAGAACAGACTATATACCTGTATGATAGGTGACACAATCTCAATAAACACCTGGTGCTTGATGTCAAATAGGCTACATTATTAAAGGGCATTCGTTAATACATTGATAGGATCTGTTGATGTGAAAGTTATGTTTCCTTTTTAATATTAAGGTATTTCCTCTGTCGTACTACTACTATCCCTCATCGCTGGTAAAATAACCAGCCTTTGTATTTCATGTATTTTAAATGTAGATTTTCCTGCCAGTTTGATGCAGGCAAATTAAATTTTGGCCAATCTTACTTGTTACTTTTTCACCTAAAAAATGTTTACATTTTTTGTTGGTCAGTTATCTACAAAATAAAGAATGAATAACATTTGTGGTGAAGTGTTTCAAAAGAAGTACTGCTATTCAGCGCCAAAACACAAACTTTTTGTTAAATAAATAAAATAGTAATATAAATAAAATTAAAATGAAACATTCACAGTTTCAGGGAAGCCTATATTAACCTGTTTTCACTGTTAATGACAAAATCATCCATTGCGCTGGCCAGTTTCACTTTAATTCATTTAATCAAGTAATTTGAAAGAGCAGGACAGGCTTTACAAGCTATTCAGAGCACTGAACTTGTTCCGAGATTATTTTGGAAGAACAAACTCGGTCTGAAGGATGAGAACTCAGAAGCTCTTTGTGAGAACGTAGAGGCTCACTGCATGTCTGGCTGAGATGCACAATTTTTTAAATTACAGTCTGCATGTGCCAATTCGTGCCAGTCTGTCAGATGAAATTGCTTAAAACACCTTAATATTTAAGAAAACTAGTTAAAGTTTGCATAACCAGTGATTGATCTTATCCACCCGTGACCCACTCATAATTAAACATCATATAGCCTACTTTTTGATTATCTGACCCGCGAATTATCAGCACCATCTGCAGATATAACCGAGATCCTCTCAAAACAGGGCTTTATGCGTTCCCCACATAACATGAACTGCATACACTTGATTATATAATCTGTAAAGTCGTGGACACATGTCTTACAGCACAACTCATAACTTATCCTTTAATATCCATGCTTAATCGGTCATCACTAAGGTCTATCGATTAGACGTGTTACTGACAATCAATCGATCATTGAGTAACTGTTAGCATCCCTACTCTCAATAAATTGATAATAATGACTAGTGTATTAGGGGATGGGGATGACATGGACATGAAATGTAAGGACAGTTTGGCCTTGTGAGGACCCCCATATTTGAACACATTTAATGAACAGAGTTTGGTCGGTTGTGTGTTCACTTTATAGTGTATTGGGGGATGGGCGTGACGTGGACATTGTAAGGCTGTTTTTTTTAACTACAGCAGTTCTGGACTGTAGTTCTGCCGAATGACTAAAAAGTTATCAGTATGATGGTAAAAAACTGTACATTCTAGTCAAAACCATCCTTCTGCAAACTTATACCAAAAACGGAAATAAGGGCAGTATTAATTGCTTTAAATGTGGGAGAGCGTTGCTATTATGTGATTATATTGTATTGCAATATGGAGCCATTAAATGTTGATGTTAAATCAAAAGTAATTGACAAATACTTGAAAATGAGATGATTTAATGACAATAATTCTCTATGGTTACCACTGAATTAGTTACAAATAACTGTATGAAACAATAAAACATCAAATGATAAAAAAAACATATGATAATAATTGTACCCAGCTTAAATGTAAATTAAAGTTACCTGAGAGAGAGAGAGGGAGAGAGAGGGGGAGGGAGAGAGATAGAGAGAGCATTGGGAGAGAGCAAAAGCAGGAGAAGCCAGAAGGACAGGAGAAGAAAGAGACAGAGCTGAGTGTAACACCTCTTTTTGTACTTTCCTTGACCATGTGACCAGAGCCTAAATACTGAGACATTCAAACTGACCAATCAACACGTGACTACATCATCAAACCCCCACAGTCCACAAAGCAGTTCCTGATTTCATCAGGAATTTGTGTGAGCCCTCTTTGGGGAAAAACACATGTTCTGCCATATAAACAAATGCATATAATACTTTTCATCCTTACAATGCCTCCCCTGGCACCGTTGTGACACATAAAGAGGCAAAATGTGACATTAATGATGAAAAGATGCTTTCTGCTGTTTGCTGTTGTCATCTTCCGACTTGTTGCAGGCATAATGTTGGTCAATCTTTGTTGTTTCTCAGCCCTCTGTGAGAGGTAGTACTGGCAGTGTTCATATGCAAATTGTCCTCCATACCCCCACAACATAGGTGCTGATGAATGCAGGGAATCCCTGCTCTTCCTTTGAAGTCCATCCCAAGGCGTGAACTTTCTCTGCATAGATCCTGTATTTCAGAACAGCAAATAGCACAACAAGCAGAAAAAGCAAACACATGGCATTTGTATCTGATGAAAGGATTGATGTGGTCAGTTTGAGTTAATCTCAAGCAAAATGTTCTTAAATAAAATATGGTCAAGATGAAGGCAAAATGAGATGAAACAAGCTCTTTACACAATATCTGGAAACATCAAAATTAATCGCTTAACAACAAATCAACAATAGCTGGTTGAGTGTATCAGCAAAATATTCAGTGTAACCAAATACAGTGAAATAAATGAATCAATGTTCAAAGACAATTAAACTTGTATTCAAACGGATTAAATACAAAGTGAACACAAATAACACTTGTTGTAGAGAAATCAATAATGTTACAAAAGCAACAATATTTCAGCATTTTGGATTTAGAATCCCGACTTACATTTTGATTTACCAAGTTGAAACAAGTAATAAGTAATTGGTAAATGATCAAATGAAACCAAAATAACAAAACAAGATGAAAAATTCATAGTTTTGATAAAGTCTGATTGAAAAGACCTTAGCAACATATATATTCTATATGAAGCAGTGTCAGACACATGTGAATTTGACTATGTGTGTGAAGATTTGAAAAGTTGTTCTCTGTGTAGCAGTGTTCCAGCTAAGGCTAGGTGTTTGTGTAAACGTGCTCCTGTAACAATGGGTGGAAGTTTTACGACAGTGTTGTAAAATGTATTCCTATTGTAACAAGGAGCCAGAATGGAGTATAATTTGTGAATGTAATAAGGCTCAAAATACTTCCAAATCAATGTTTTTTTAAGGAGCATGATAAAGTGCAAAGTTTAAGGCTGAATACTGTAAGAGAGCATTTTCATAGTTACTGTAATCATTACACTGTAGCCACAAGGCAGTTCTATACTCCTGTTTGTAGTTTAAACTGGAGCTATATTGAGGGATAGCACAGTTTTCTACGTTTAGGAGATGAGACTCATCCAAGATAGAATCACAAGTACCTTAAAATTAATTAATTTTAGCATACAGTTAATTCTATTTTTCTACACGACATGCGCTCTAGAATGCATCTGTGGCATCTACAAGCTCACACCTAAGTGATTTATCCACTTACAGTAAGAAAATCATGTTTATGAAATTACTTAGTCTATGTGTACTTTTTATTAACACAAACAACTATTGTGTGTATGGAAATGAAAATGTGTATAACACAATAACAAATTGGAAATGCAAACAAGATCAGCAAATATCAACTTTAATGCTTTTAGGCTGCTAGCCCGCCAGCAAAGGAAGTTAACAGTTGCAGGCCTTGTATTAACAATGCAGTCAGTTCACTAAGAGTGTTATTAACAGATGAGTTTTTGTTACGTGAAGACTGCTGATTTTTGCTCTTAAATGGTTTCTGTTTTCTCAGATAGTATGGTGGAGGTCTTCCCTCCCCCGATGCCCAGCATTTTTCCTCTCTATGGCCTAATTTGTTACAGGTCATACAAAGCCTGTTTTGTTCGCCTGAGGGTTGATTGCTGTGGTCATCTGAGGTTTGAGGATTTTTAAGACTCTCTGCTTCTACACCATGCGTCTTTGCTGTGCTATTTTGGTGCTGCATCACCTTAAGTACTGAAACAGGCAAAACTTTTTTGAGCTGAACAAATCATTTCAGATCTATTACAAGTTACTTCATCTGAGAAGTGAACATGCTTTTCAGTCCCATTGTTGTTAAGCATTTTGGGAGACACAAACTTCTGTGCTTTCAGCCTAGCTTTTAAATCTGCAATAGTGTCTTTTTGACTTCTGCATTTTTCAGTCAGGGCTAACTGTTCAGCTAGTAAATTATCAAGCTGTAACTGGAGATCCAGTATTTTTGCCTCTGACTTTTCTGCCTCTGATTTTTGAATATCAAATTCTTCACGGTTAGTCTTTATACTTGAATATATTTCTGATGTCAAGTTACGTAGTCTAGAGTAACACATGTAATTTAGAGCTTCAATTATATCACCACGTTTTGATTTCTTTCCATTTTTGCCAATTACATCCCACCATGCATTCAATGTAGACTCTGAGTATGTTAACTTAAGTCCTTTTTTTGTTGAGTTTACACAGTGTAGGTTCAACTTTTTTGGTCCATAAAGTAAACAATGCATCACTTTCTTTAGAAATTGACCCTTCCATCCTTGAGGAGGTAATCTGAAATTTACTCAATTTTAACTAATGAAACTTATTACAGTCTTGTATGTTCCATGCACTTTAAGCAAATGGAAGAACAATAAAAGCAGACTTACCCACTCTTGTGGTTAGAAGGCCAGTTTTAATCCATTCACCAGGTCAGCTGTGAAAGATCCAGCTAAGACCGGCTAAAGTAAATTTCAGAAACTCACTGCGAAGGATCCCGGGTTTCGGCACCATCTGTAAGGCTGTTTTTTTTAACTACAGCGGTTCTGGACTGTAGTTCTGCCGAATGACTAAAAAGTTATCAGTATGATGGTAAAAAACTGTACATTCTAGTCAAAACCATCCTTCTGCAAACTTATACCAAAAACGGAAATAAGGGCAGTATTAATAGCATTAAATGTGGGAGAGTGTTGCTATTATGTGATTATATTGTATTGCAATATGGAGCCATTAAATGTTGATGTTAAATCAAAAGTAATTGACAAATACTTGAAAATGAGATGATTTAATGACAATAATTCTCTATGGTTACCAATGAATTAGTTACAAATAACTGTATGAAACAATAAAACATCAAATGATAAAAACATATGATAATAATTATACCCAGCTTAAATGTAAATTAAAGATACCTGAGAGAGAGAGAGGGAGAGAGAGGGGGAGGGAGAGAGATAGAGAGAGAGAGCATTGGGAGAGAGCAAAAGCAGGAGAAGCCAGAAGGGCAGGAGAAGAAAGAGACAGAGCTGAGTGTAACACCTCTTTTTGTACTTTCCTTGACCATGTGACCAGAGCCTAAATACTGAGACATTCAAACTGACCAATCAACACGTGACTACATCATCAAACCCCCACAGTCCACAAAGCAGTTCCTGATTTCATCAGGAATTTGTGTGAGCCCTCTTTGGGGAAAAACACATGTTCTGCCATATAAACAAATGCATATAATAATTTTCATCCTTACAATTTGAACTGTATGGACAGTTTGGCCTTGTGAGGAACCCCATATTTTACACAATTGATGAACAGAGTTTGGTCGGTTATGTGTTGGTTCATTCTACATCTAGCACTAACATTTTTGTCAATTATGTCTAAAGTGTTTTGAGATTCACAAAGAGTGGACTGCAGCTGGAGTCAGTGCTTCAAGAACCACTATGCACAGATGTATGCAAGACATGGATTTTAGCTGTCGCATTTCTTGTTTTAAGTCACTCTTGAATGACGGACAGCATCAGAAGTGCTCCAAACTTATTCTCTTAGATGAAAGTACATTTTGAATTTTCTTTAGAAATCAGGGTCCCAGAGTCTGGAGGAAGGTGCTTGAGGTCCAGTGTAAAGTTTCCACAGTCAGTGATGGTTTGGGGTGCCATGTCATCTGCTGGTGTTGCTCCACTTTTGGTGTTTTCTGAGGTCCAAGGACAACGCAGCTCTATACCTGTCAAGGTTGAGGGTTGGGGAAAAGGAGAGCGAGGACCCAATTGCAGAATGAAATGTTTTTATTTATAAAACATAAAACAAAAGAGCAAAATAAACAACCCCGAGGGGGAAAACATTAACAAAATAAACAAACAAATAAATAAACAAACAAACCAACTAGACTGGGCTGGGCTGGCAAGGATCAGGATCAGGATCACGACAAGACTGGGGTCTCATTGACATGATAGACGACAACAAACTGGCACAGGACAGCAGACATGAGGAGAATTTAAAGGAGAAATAATTAACAAACAAACAGGTGAACACAATAGACTAATAATGGGTTAACAAGGAGGGTGGGGCTAGACAATAGACAGGAGAGCGCATAACACAAGCCATGCACTCCCAGAGACTAGAACACGCACTCACACAAGACTAGAACACGCAGCCAATGAGAGAACTCATTAACTGCGTGCTCATATGACGACACGAGCACGCGGTGTGTGTAAACACACACACCACGTGCTAAACACAACAACAGAGGACTGAACGCGAAACACAAGCGCACGATAAAATGAAAACATCTTACCGTGCGCTCACACATGCAGCGTGCATGTTTCAATCTAGCGCCACCCGAAACAGAACCCGACTAGACTTAAAGGCGCTGGGAAATGAAACACACGCCGCAGACAAACAAATCACAAGGACAAGAGCGCGCAATCGCGAACACGCCCAGGCCCCGCGCGCCCGCATCACGCGGGAGTGCGCAAGGTCCGAGCGCGCCCACAATTGGCGCTCATACAGAGACACAATGACAACACATAGGACTAGACAGAGCTAGTGTCCGGACTCTGCGACAAAATACAGGAATTAACTAGACAGGAGTGGCAGAACCCTGACAATACCAGGACATTTTAGAGCAGTTCATGCTTCCTGCTGCTGACCAGCTTTATGGAGATGCAGAGTTCATTTTCCAACAGGTACCTGTCCGTGGCACCTGCACACTGTGCCAAAGCTACTAGAACCTGCTTGAACGACCATGATATGTCTGTTCTTAATTTGCCAGGAAATCGCCTAACCTTAACCCCATAGGAAATCTATGAGCTATTATGGAGAGGTATATGCGGTATGCCAATAATGCAGAAAAGCTGCGGGCCACTATCAGAGCAACCTGGGCTCTCAGAAAACCTGAGCAGTGCTGAACACAGACTGATCCACTCCATGCCATGCTGCATTGCTGCAGTCATTCATGCTAAAGCAGCCCACACTAAGTATTGACCACTGTGCATGCTCACACTTTTCATCTTTATATTTTTCTGTTGGGGAAGATTTCTAAAAATCCTTTCTTTGTATCGGTCTTAAGTGATATTCTAATTTTCTTAGATACTGAATTTGGGGTTTCAGTAGTTTCAAAAACACCTGAAATATATCAGTCTGTGGGGAATGTATGTGTACATTATACAAGTTTCACTTCTTGAATGGAATTAATGAAATTAAATTTAATGTTTTGAAGATATTCTAATTATATGACCAACACCTGTATGTAGCTGAAGAAATACACCATTTAGGCAGCACTAAGGAACTGCTCTCTTATTGAGTATGATGCAGAAAGCCCACACTCTGACTGTGAAATATGTCTTTATAGTTTTTTACAATGTCAGTAAAAATATGTATTTCTGTATATTCGTGTTTATCTGTTGCAGACACCAAATCAAGGAGAGTGTTGGGAAAAAAGGAATATATTCTTTAGTATTTTTTGTATCTTGTTTGTTCATTACACAATTTTGTTGGTATTGCTTAAGGTAAAATATTAACTGAACTTCTTCTGTTGAGTCTGATATGCTTGCATACTAATGATGCATTTTTGCAAAAGTAGAAGTTTCTTGCCACTGACTGGAAAGATCTCACTTAGCTTTCCTTTACAATGCGATGTCCTAAAGGTGTGAAAACAGAATGTTACAGAGCATGCCTTATCTGATAACAGTTTGCAGATAGAGGAAGTATGATTGTTTGTGGCCAATGGAGGACTGGAGAATGATTGACAAGTGACGAATTTCACTAAGCTCCACCTGTTAATATCAGCTGCCTATAAAAGTTGGAGTCAGAAAATGAACTTTGTTGCGCACGTCCTGAATGTAACTTTGCATTGCATTGAGGATAACAGAATTCTGTGAATCGAATTATTCATTTGTATACAATAAATTGTTAGATGTTTGACATTGAAGAAAAACCTCTCCCGACCTTTTTTATTGAACACGCATGGAATTGGTTAAATATTCCAACAAGAGTTATGATAAAAACATGGAGCAGACTAAAGTGAATGCAGTCATGAAACATTTTAAAGGCACACCTCACCACAAAAGCAGAGTGTGATCAATGCAAGATAGCAGAAGACCATGCTCTTAATGTTTGCATGATTCATTCACCCTTATGCCATCCTAACCGTATATGACATTCTTCGTTCAGACAAACACATTTAGAGTTATTTTTATTTTTTTTCTCTGGACACTTAAATACTATAATGGATGTAAAGTGTAGGCCTTTTTGGAACATTGAAAAAAGTACAACTGTCCATCGTCAAACTGTTCCAATACATGTCATGTCTTTTGAAGCGGATCAATAAGTTTGTAACAAAATGTTTTGTTTTTTATTTTTTATGAACTCCAGTTGCTTCTTGCGCATTGGCATCAGATGAACCTTATCGAATCAAAGAACAAATCGAAGATGTCCCAAACTCAGCCAACTTGACTTGACAACTTGACAAGCATACACACACTGACAGATACAAAACCCATTGGTCTGCTTCAAAAGACCCGTTAACCTCACAGACGTGTATGGGATAGTTTGACGACAGATATTTGTGCTTTTTTGACGTTTAAAAAGGGTCACAATTCACTACTATTATAGTGTTTGAAAGTGTCCAGAAGAATTCCTTCTGAAAAAAATCTGAAGGAAGGTCATATACACTGAGGATGGCATTAAGGTGAGTAAAACTATTTTTATTTTTTGTTGAACTAACACTTTAAGGGACAGAACACTTGTCATTACGTTGTCATTACGTTGTTGTTTTATTTAAAAAGCCTTGTTGAATAAATGCATTTGAGACAGTGATTTGAAGTCATTGATCTATCTATTTACATATGTCCATCTATCTATCCATCTATCTATCCATCTATCCGTCCGTCCGTCCGTCTGTCTGTTTATTAGCTAGTCCAGTTAAACACTAACTGTGCCCATAATCCAGTGTTAGTAATGTGTGTCAGTGTGTATGAGTGAAGTCCAGTTAAACACTAACGGTGCACATAATCCAGTGTTAGTAAAGTGTGTCGGTGTGTATGAGTGAAGTCCAGTTAAACACTAACTGTCCTCACAATCCAGTGTTAGTAATGTGTGTCGGTATGTATGAGTAAAGTCCAGTTAAATACTAACTGTGCCCATAATCCAGTGTTAGTAAAGTGTGTCGATGTGTATGAGTGAAGTCCAGTTAAACACTAACTGTGCCCATAATCCATGATTACACTCATGGCTGTCCTCATAATGCATGATTAAGTTAGAAACGCCCACTTTTGCCCTGTCCCCACATTGTAGTAGGATGTCAGGTGTTAATATTTTCAGACTCTTTCACAATAATAAAATTCTGAGTAGACAGCAGTATTCCCCATGCAATATGGAGAAGATTTATATTTCTTACTAATCTGTAGGACAAAAGGAAAGGTGGGTCCCCATAACTCATGATGGGACTTTTTTTAAATAAAAGTCCCAATAAACCACCCGTACCTGTATAGGTGTGTGTGTGTGTGTGTGTGTGCAGCAGGGTCTGGCTTTGTCTCCAGTACTTTGACACTATATTTAATGAAAATGCTTTTATTATTGCTCATTAATAGGTTATGTTGTTTTTCACATTATTACTACATTAGATTATTACATATTTTAAGACAGACAAAAGAGCATCAGTCATATCATTTTAATGTGTCTTTGGCACAACTATCAAATTAAAAATATGTTTACAATATTAATCCAGTATATAACAAACTGTATTGATGACAAATTGTCACATCGCATAAAGCAATTTAATCTAAAAATGTAATGTTCTAAACTGATGGTTGAAATCCCCAGATGTAAATTTTAAACTGAATGTTTTTCTTTTGACGGACATGTTTTCAATTTATTTACAAGAATGTCCTGTAATTTATGGCACACATGGTAATACAATTAATCTAAAAGCGTAATGTTTTGCACACTGGTCATCACTAGTGTAGATTTGAAAATAAATGTAAAAGATTTACTAAAATCACTTATCAGTCTTTAGACATTATTGTTATTTCTGTTTCAAAAGGTAAATAAAATGTGTTACTCATAGTAATTATATTACTCACAATTGAAGCAAGGCAACTTAGTTACTGAATTTTAGATTCAAACTGATTTTAATTCATTGCACATACTTGATAATATAAAAAGAAATATGTAGATTACTCCGAATAATGGAATATCACAGATATTTATTTTAAGAAGAAAAAAATGACTCTCAGTTTATTTAAAAACAGTGCAGCTCCAGCCCTTTGTTAACTTAATGTTCTACAGTAATTTCTTTTCTTCTTTTTAGTTTAACTACTGGATTCACCATTTATATGTTCACATAACAGAGTCAAATTAAGTAAGTCAAGTGAGTGGGTTTACAAACCAAAAGCATTGACCTAATTTAAGCTTAAGATTTTGCACTCTGTTGCACTTTTTCAACACAAAATGTAAGCTTTTATGCATATGCTAAAAATCAGTAATTTCCCATCACTGTCAGAGTTTGCAAGTTACATAGCATACAAGTTTTTAAAACTGTTGGTTTGCAAAAGTTACTTAACGTTGTTCCCTCACTGCTTGAGCCTTAACAAACAACAACAACATCGATGCATGGGCTTCATCAAGCGTAACAAATACATTTTAAACACTAGATTCCTATTGGCACACACACCTTTGTAAAAGTAAAGAGAGAAAATCACTAAGAAAGAGATTAAATCAAGATAGCTTTCATTCGGGAAAAAAGTGCTGTTTTGAAACACATTTTTTACACCAATATGGTCTAATGGTTAGAACTTTTTGGGTTTCATCCAGACAGGGTTAGGAATATGTTTTACCTCCAATGTGGCTCAAGTACATTATTAATAACAACAATTTGCCACAGTTACCTGTATCATAGTTGAATGCTACACACAATGCTTTCAACAAAGCACATTCATTCCAAAAGTAAACATATTTTATTTTAAGAATACTTTGCAGTAAACTGTAATGCGTGATTACATTTATTTTATCAACCCTCTAATGCAGAATGTTTTTGAAACATTTAGGTATGTTTTAGGACTACTGTCATCAAGTTATTTGAACTAATTCAAGCAACAAATTTGTTGCACTTTTTAACACAAAATGTTGCATATGTGCTAAAGTCTGTAATTTTGCACAGCTCTATAGCATCTGTTACGATCCATGCACGTTTTTAAAACTATGCTGGTCCATACAGTAAAAGTTACAAGAACCATTTCTACTTCTAATTATCATTTATTTTTAATTATCATATATTTTACACAGAAATTATGAATTTACAAAACTAAATTGAATACTTGCCTCTAAATCAGCATTAATATGTTTAATAAATGTATCTTTAATAAATGATCCACAGTTTATACCTTTAAGCTTTAAACAAGTAAACAGTTCTTGACACACTATGCAACATTTTAATTTTCAAAATATTTAAATATACATTTGGCATAAATATAGGGCTTTAATCAATTTTGACAATGTTTCTATGATTTGTTTTACACCATCGAGTTTTGCATCTAACTCATTTTCTAATTTTTTTACAGTAAAGGCATAGACACTTTTCAGAACAAGCATTAGGTCATTTATACCGCTAGACTTTGAATGCAACAATTAACCCTTGGCCACTCTTGCGAGTTTACTTTAAGCTATTATTTTTGTATGTAAACCTGATCCTGTAAATTACATGATTTAATCCAGAGTTTATTAATGACTAGGTGGAAAAAATAAAATGCCAAGCAGGTTATTTTTTCTTTAAAAACGCCTGTAGAATTTAAAATCTACTTAGTTTTTAAGTTACGTTAAAACATTTGACTTGTTTACACAAAATAATAAGTTCACTTAAGCTGATAAACTTTTTATTTCAAGCAAATATACACTGAAATCGAGTAGTACATAATGAACAAACATGGATTGCATAACAATATTAAAGGCAAATATAAATAAAAAATATGTATATACAGTCATACATTGATGAAAAACAGGGACACCAGAACAATGTAATGACATTGCTGAATATCTAACCAGCAAAGAAATTCTGCTAAAGGCATTCTGTCATGTTCTAGAATGTGGTTTGTCATAACCTCCACAATCTTAGCAATATTTGTTATTTTGTTTTGTAACCGGTTACACACACATATCTGTTACATATGTAGACATACATAGAACCTGCGTTACTCCCATCTCATCACTCCATCCAGTCACCACCTTCAGAATTTTTGTAATGGTTGCACCGACTGCACCATTGCTACGAATACACAGGTGTGTCAATTGATTTATCGTATCAGCCTAGAGTTTAAAGCCCCTCTCACAACATCCATTTCTTTCTTGAGATTTTTCACATGTTTGCCATCTCCTGTACAGTACAATCATGATTAGAATCACATGCATAATGTATGATCTTCTCCAGAAGAAAGATCATATGGTCCCTATAATGCTGTTTAAACATGTCGTCCACAAGAGACTTCATTTGACAGTGGTCGCACTCGCACTCAGGGCTTTCATGTGCATCACCATCAGCATTTTGAGGGGCTCTTTGCATCTTTGCAAGGGGCTGTCAGGAAAAAAATCCAAAATAAATTTTTTAGAAAACTTTTTTTTTATCACAATATAAAGTTTGTCCCATAATCTGTGTAGAACATATGCAGTAGTACCTTAAAGATGCTGCTGGTGTCCTCAAACAACAATAGTTCAGTCCTTATAGTTCAGCGCAAACAAGACCAAAGTAGTGGTTGTGGTCCTCAAAGATGGTACTTTTGTATGTCTTCAATCTTCTTTTTACTCCTGATCAATGGGGTCTTGTAGAAAGTTCTGGTATCAGTGACTGTACTCAAAAGCATCACTCACTGGGCAGTACTATGAACACAGCCAGGGTGTCATAAGTAAAAGTCATGATTAAACATTTAGTCAACATATTTTCTTTTATTTAAGACATAGGCGTGATGAAAAAAATTACAGGGTCATATCGTAAACATATTCACAATGAAAGATTTTAGAGAACACATATTATAGAATTTTACATTTCATGGAAGTTTTAGGTTGACAAAATATAGTGCTCAGCTGAAGACATTTTAAAACTGGTTGCCATACAAAATGGACAATATAATAAAATTGAATGTTTTTACACAAACATGTACACGCTGTTAATAACAACTTTATTCTGCAGGATGAATTGTTCATTATAGTTGTTTATTTGGTTTCCCATTAGGGCTCAAAGCAGTCATATATTTAATTGAAAATTAGCATGTTTCATGAAAGTGTTCCTTTAAAAAGAATGATTAAAAAGAATTACGCTTACATCTACACTTACATATTAAATTTAAAAATTAAAAATCTAATGATGCCAGAAATGTTATTTTTTTCTAAGTAAAATAAACTTTTAAGAAAATAAAATTACATTCATAAAATAACCCTTATTCCATAACGGATCACAATGGCTTTGAGAAAGAGATAAAGTTTAAGAGCCATATCCATAAATTGTTATTAGATTAAAATTATTTTTAAAAGAATAAATGACCTAATGCTTGTTCTGAAAAGTGTCTATGCCTTTACAGTAAAAAAGTTAGAAAATGAGCTAGATGCAAAACGCGATGGTGTGAAACAAATCATAGAAACATTGTCGAAATTGATTAAAGCCCTAACATTATTCCAAACATGACAGGAAAGGCCTGGAAGTGTGCTGTGGGTGGTGTCCAATTTATTCTCCAGAACAACAGAACAACAGGGCCAATAGAGCATTCTCAGTCAGCACTTCAGCATTATTAATCTAAAAATATAATTCAAAGATATTAATGTTAGGACATCATCAATATGACTGAACCGATATTACATGATTCATCAATTGTGTGAAAGCGCGCGTCTCCATGACAACTTAAGCGCGGGCTGAGGAAAACCTTCCTCGCGCCAAGATTTTAAAAATTTACATCTGCTGATTTAAAATGTTTTTGTCTTTAACACATTCTGTTAAAATTTGTAATGAGTTAACTCATTACAACTAATGCTAAGGTATCTAAAGTTTTAAACAATAACGTTAGTTAGCAACAAGTGGAGCTTTTTCTGTAATGCAACACATGTGTTTTCTGTAGTGCAACACATGTAAACGCATTCTGACCAAGTACATTAAACTGTTACTGTGATTTTGTTGCTTAAAACATTAATTTAATATTCCTTGGATTTGTAAATATTTCACTCTTTGTAGTGTGAAGCGAGGCCGATCCGCCTTCTTGAGAAAAACAATGAAGCATGAGCACGTACGTGAACCTGGATGACGTCAGACGCAAAATCACTGGGCTAAGATTTTGAGTTAGTGAAACTTTAAAGAGACATTTTGTCTAAATTAAACCGGCAAAATTGTTCACCTTACTTAAAAGATTAAATTTTTACAAACTCAAAAATAAGAAAAAGTTATAAATACTCATCAAGTTTAAGTAAGATAAACGAATTGTAATGATTTAAGTTAATAGAACTCAATTCAATTAATTAGTTACAGCATTAGGGTTTACAGTGTATGCTCTTCTCATATTATATAATGAAGGACTTTGCAAAAACTTTGAATTTGTGCAAAATTTTTGCTTGGCATCGATGACAGAAAATAGAAAGTCTTTAAAGAATAAACCTTAAAGAATAAATTAATGTAAAGCTTCTTTTTTCACTCAATAAAGGCTGTTACTGGGGTATGTAGTGGCAATTTCTTTAACAAGGCGTCTCTCAGTGGTCAAGAAGACAAATTCTTACCCAAAGTGTCTTTTAAAGTTTTATTCTTTGCAAAGAAGGTCAGACAGTCATACAGCAACGCAGGTTTCTGCAGAGTGTGAGACACCGAAACAGAGTGTGTTCTCTTTTTATCTAGTTTGCTAAGCTCACAAGGTCATGAATGACATACAGAAGGAATCACAGTTACATCAACGCACAAATTTAACCTTTGATTGTCTGTATTTCAGTCTTAACTACCACCTGAAGATAAAGCTTGTTAAATCACCATGTAGGTACCAAAATCTTGTCTGGTGATAAACAGATTTTAAAGTGGTCACTGTAGGAATTCCAAAGGGTCCAAATGCGTATTCATGAATTGGATTGGAGTCAAATCTGTCAAAGTTTCAAAGTTTTATTCAGTACAATCAGAGAGAAACCAAGAGTAACATTAACTCTACAGGAGAGATTTCAACTCTCTGTCCCCCTTTCAGAAACACTCCCTTTTATAACACAGTTGTTTACTATATTCTGTCTTCTCTTGGGTGGCCGACCTTCTAAACAGGTGTTACAGCTCACACATTTTGTCCTTATCAGAACTTCTCTGCACTCTTCCATGAACCCATGTGCTGTCCTTCAGCATAGAGAAGTGCTTCAGACTGCTGAGTACATAATATGCAAGTTAACCCCTTCAAACAGTTTCACAATAATTAGCACTCTTAGGTTGATTATTAAAGCCTTCTTATGCATAGAAACATGTAAAAGTTAAACTGAAAAACACCACATCACACATAATGTAAACAGTACATCCATGGAAGAATAAAAGAACAGACCTTTATAATGTATATAAATGAATTTTCACCACAATTCCTCTCTTTTTATCATTCATTGATAACATAAAACTAAATTCATACTATATTAGCTTCTAAAACTACACATAGTTCATAATCATTATGTTAATAATTTTAACAGGTTTCTGCACACTGTAAAAAATTTCAAGCCAGTTCAACAAAAAAAAACTTAGTACTAATTTGCTTCTGTTTTTTCTTGTTTACTCAACTTTTGAAAACATCAGCTACACTGGCTGAAAATAATTTGTCAGTGAAACAAAAAATGTCTAGTTGAGTCAACTCAACATTAGTAGTTTTCTGGAGACCTGCACCTGCAGGACAACAAATATTTTTAAGTTGTGCCAACTGAACATTTCTTGTCTGCAGGACTGTAATGACATAAGTTGAGTGAACAAAAAAATACTGAAGGAAATTAGTACTAAGAAATAATATGTTAGCAGAGCAAAGTTGAGCTAACTGAACATTTCTTGTCTGAATGGCCTGAAATGACGTAAGTTAAGTGAACAAAAAAATACTAAAGGAAATTAGTACTAAGAAATAAAATGTTATCAGAGCAAACACACATGGCTCTGTTTTTGAAGCTGAGCTAACTGAACATTTCTTGTCTGAATGGCCTGAAATAACAAAAGTTGAGTGAACAAAAAAATACTATTGGAAATGAATACTAAGAAATAAAATGTTATCAGAGTAAACACACATGGCAAAAACAAAACAGACACAAATTTTAGCAAAACATTTATTTTCTTGCAATACTTCACTGAAGTAACTAACCTCCAAAACAGGGGCATCAGTAGTACTGCTGTTACAATCACAAAACATTTTAACAATGCCACCAAATATAAATTGTGTGCCTAAGGGGCATGTAATACAGTAAGAACATACTGTAAGGTGAAAGTCCCATGCTCACACAAACTAAGCAAGTTTACCTTTTAATATTTTTTTCAAGATATTAAGTAGGACTGTGCAATTAATCGCAAAAAAGAAATCGCGATTTGAGCACATGCAATTTCTAAATCGCATAAGGCTGCAATTTTATCTATTAGTTTATTTTGATTTTTGTTCACGTTCTTGTGCGCATGATTTTAATATGTTAACCAATCAGAGCTGACTCAGCACACTGGCCAATTACAGCTGAACGGGAGAAAGATGTTAACCCATTAGAGCTCACTGCGCACAGGACGAAGTTGAGCGGGAGAACCGAATAGGAAGTTTTGATTTACGTTAGTTTTTATTTATTGTTCTGACTGGAATTGAGGTTAGTTCATCTTTATTTGTTCATGTTGTCGGTTTTTAAGACAATTTATTAGTTTTGTTGATCCAGCAGTGAGTGCTGCTGTGTACTGTCTGTTTTTTTAACTAGAGTTAAAGTTAGTTCATCTTCATTTATTTTATGTTTTTAAAGACAGTTTTACTGCAGTTTTATTTATTAAACTTAATACTATGTTATTTCATTGTGAAATGTTTTGTTTTGCACTTCTTGTGCACTGAATACATTTAAAATGCGTGTATGTAGCGCGTTTGAAGAAGCAAAAACAGCTGCCAAAAATCACAAATAAAATCACAATCGCAATATTCGTTCCAAAAATCGCAATATGATTATTTTGTCCATATTGCACAGCCCTAATATTAAGTAAACAAAAAAAAGATTACATGTCCTTATCTCCAAACGCACAAGTTCACAGCATGCAGTCAAATCTACTCACTTAAAACAGTTGGGTTAATAATAACCCAACAGGTAACCCAATGATGGGTTAATTTGGCATCGACCTTCTGTTGGGTTATTTTAACCCAATCCGTTGGGTTGTTAAGGTTAACCCAACTATTTGGGTTACAAAAATAACTAATTTGTTGGGTTATTTTGACAAGTGGCTTAACCACTATATAAGTAATAAATTATTATTAATATTATATTATTATAATAGTAGTCGTCATCTTTATATGTAAATACAAAAGCACAGCTTCTAATACATTGGCAATGTTTTATTTAAATCCATGAATTCAGTGCCACCCCTCTCACAATAACAACCGCCTGAGAGCAGTTTAGATTATCCCTAAGCAGCAAGAGGGTTTTGTCTCTGTTGCTGCTCCTCCTCTAAGTACTGAATGAAATACAAGTATACACACAAGAATTAGATAATGTCTAAATTTTATTGTCATAAATATTGCACCTAGAGGTTGCAAATCAACAAATTCTTGTTTTGCCTCCTGGTATGAGGGTCGCACAATCTGTATGGCAGTGGAGAAAGGACAGCTGGCAGAGTTGTTAAAGCACCATCTCCAAAGCGGGATCTCCAAGGCTGTCTTTATATCAAACAGAAAAAACACAATAATTAAACTCAAAACAAGCCTCTTATATCAAAGGTGAAATGCTACAAATTAGGATTAAAACAGAGCTGTTATACAGGATATTCTCACCAGATGAAATGTTTGCTTGAACTGGTAGATCCAAGGTTCTCTATGAGAGAATCCGCAGTGACGCATCTCCCCAAACCTTAAAAACTTTATCTTTGGTGTGTGTGGGTATAAAATACCCGTCCTGAGCAATCTAAAAATAAATAAACAAAAACAGCACTTAAATCCATGCCACACAAACAGTACACTGGATTTATTAAAAGGGATATTTTACACAAAAATGGAAATTCTGTCATAATTAATTCACCCTCCCCTTGTTCTAAATCTCTCCTCAGATGAACACAAAACATGATATTTTGAACAATATAGGTAACTAAACCATTCTTGGTCTACAGTGAGAAACACCCATACACCCATTCACACTCGTACACTACGGTCATTTTAACTTAATAAATTTACCTATACTGCATGTGTTTGGACTGTGGGGGACATGCAAACTCCACACAGCAATGCCAACTGACCCAGCTCCAGGACATGATGGATTCGCCTCTGCTGCTTCTACTCCTCCATTTACCAAATCATGTTTGCTTCAACCTTAAAACAGAAATGTTAAATTGTAAATTTGCACATGTATGCAGGACCAAACAACAACAAAAATAATGTACTTACCCAGTTTAACAATGGAGAACTGATAACTGGAAGGCTGCAGTTGATCATCTCCAGGGGTATCTTAAACAGAGAGAGAGAGAAAAAAAACTATGAAAATGTGCATGCACTTTTAGCTGCAGGATTGGTCTTTTATGTGAGTTCTGTGCATCACATTTGCAAATTTGGTGGGCAAATAAGGTCCATTTTACATGGTCAATTGTGCACTGATGTCCATCAGTGTGCTTAATTCACATGCCCAGAAACTTGCAAAACAGAGAAACTCCTGATCACAGATTTCTACTGGAATAACTGGAAACTGTCAGTAAACTGTCATAACACAACGATTAATATAAATAGGTTAATGTCTGTAAGATCTCAATTTATTTGGTCAACTGTTCCAGGAGTTCAGAATTTTCTGAAATGTGCTTAGACTCTATCAGTCATCAGTACGTACCTGTGGCCTCATGCCTGATACAGAGTCTAATACCATATTCACACTCAAATAAGGCACAAAAGCATTTCTGAAAGAGGAATTTGTGTCTTTACACACTGCCAGTGCTGTTAAGAGATGTATAAATGCATTTACAGAAGAATTACAAATGTATCATTTGATTTTAAGAAATATGGTGAAGTAAAGACACCTTTACAATATATTGCTTAAGTGTGTGCGTATCGGTGCATTTTTACATCATGTAAAATTAGAAAATACAGAGCTGTTGTTTTCTCACCTTTCAACAAGATTATCAAGGAGGTCCAATGCTCGCTCAGTCTAGCGCAACCTACAGTAAACAAACAAAAAGAAAAGATTAAACCACAAATTAACGTGAGCTGACAGACAACAATTATTAGTTCAGTGGTCACAGCATCACTAAAATCTCACCTGAACTGAAAACAGTGCAAGGACAATGCATGTTTAAGGGCTTGTATTATTATTATACAAATGTTACATAAATGTTACAATTCTTTTATACACACACACATACATACATTTCTATATCTATATATATATATATATATATATATATAGGCTATATTTAATTGTTGTATGACATATTTAACTGATTAAACATTACTATTAGCATCTAACATTATCAGGGTGTGGTTTCATCCCTGTAGATTAGTATAAGATGTAGGGAAAATGCAATTTTCAGGGCCTTTAATATAGTACAGACAAACAGTAATAATAACATTTAACTGTCAGTAGTTAATAATCAAGTACCTACCTTGAAATGGACAACGAATCCTCTTCTGATAAAAGATGATATAGCAAGCTTCTGCTCTCGTCCAGGATGAGTTCTTCTTGACTACAGAAAGAAACGTTGCGATCCATTCAGCACCCTCTAGCGGCGAATAATAACTAATAATATAATGCTCCGATTCCGTACTTCTTGGGAAAACCAGCAACTTCCTGAATAAAATGTAGCATATTTATGTGTTTATATTAGCATTTAGATGTTACAATATAGTTTCCTAGCCAAAGGAAAATGTTTTTAATAAAAAGACAACATACCTTAGCCAGGACTGGACGCGATTCCGGGTTGATGTCTCCGCTGGGTCTTAAAAGGCAAGAATGACGGCCGAATATTTCAAATATGTGAGAAAAAAGAGAGCCTTTTTTCCGTAGATAGATCGACTATGAAGCGCGCGTTTGCATCATCAATAATTAAGAGTCCAGGTGCAACGGATGTTAAAAAAAAACACAGCATAGTTGAAAGGCACTTTGATAAAGAAAAAAAAACAATATTACTGCGTTAGAGCTTAAATAAACTTTATAACGCAAAACAACATCACGTACGCATAGCTGTTCTGTGTCAGTTAAATCAGCTGACTGTTGAAACTCAAAAATCTTGTATTTTAGCCCCTTTATCTTTTCATACACAAACATACACTACGGACAATTTAGCTTAACCAATTCACCTGTACCGCATATCTTTGGACTTGTGGGGGAAACTGGAGCACCCGGAGGAAACCCACGCAACCACAGGGAGAACATGCAAACTCCACACAGAAATGATAACTGATCCAGCCAAGGCTCGAACCAGCGACCTTCGTGCTGTGAGGCGACAGCACTACCTACTGTGCCACCGTGTCGCCCTATTTTGATTTTTATTTGATTAATAATAAGCAGTTGGAATATACGCGCTGTCACTTTAAGAACCACGTGGATGTGATTTACGATAATGGAATATTCCCTCAATCTTTACGCTCTTTAATCACATAACAAAAGAGAGATTATGTGAATAATCACTAAGCGCCGCATCTGCACACATTTAGGTGCACCTTGAACTAAAAGATGACTTTACATGACTGCAGGGCTTGACATTGACAACTTTTTTAATCACCAGCCACTGCGACTAGTAGTTTTCCACCGTTACTAGCCACTCACCATTTTCACTAGCCACAATTTTGTTGTTGGGAAAATATATTTTATATGCATAAATTTGACTTTGGCATTGCAATTAGTTTTCTTTCACAGGACTTTTCAGGGCTCAACACACTAAGGATTTACCCATTTCCTTCTCTGGCCACACCAAACTAATTAGTTTCTTGTCATAAATTTTAAATAATGTGTCAAAACACGCTAAATACTGC
>CAIGQQ010029300.1:202850-215384 GCA_903798035.1 Danio albolineatus
ATATATATATATATATATATATATATATATATATATACAGATTTGGTCATTAATAATTTTAGGATTGGAAAAACAAATCTCATAAATCATTTTTGTTTCTGCCAAGTTTTTCGCGGACCCCCTAGCGCCCCTCTTGCGGCCCACCTCTTCCGCGGACCCCAGTTTGAAAACCCCTGCACTACATTACAGTCCCAATACATCCAGTCTTCCCATTTGGATGACAACCAGTCTAGCCATGAACTGCTAGCACTTTTTGGCACTTTTACGGCCATTCTCATGTGGGCTACAATGTCAGTAATATTTTGGTTGTAATCAGGCTAATGAAAACAACAGAACACTCAGTGATAGTAGAATCAACAGTGTGGTTTGTCTCAATCCACACTTTTCAGGCACTTGGAATGGATGGAAATGAATCTTTCCATCCATCTTCAGATTTGATCTGGTCGCCAAGCACAGCTGTTCACCTCTCTTTTGGTCGCTTTCTCCTCCAGTCTGTGTCTTGCCTTGGTGTTAAACTCAGAAGTTACTGTTTCACACACCTCTTGACTTTGCTGTTGTTTCTCCGCAGCTGTGACCTTGCTTCACTCAGATAGCAACTCGCTGTTTTCCTCAGACAGCTTCAGAGCCCCTCTTTCTCTCCTACTGCCTCGTTGTATCCTCCTCAGATGATGGAACCCCTTCTGCGATGGCTAGCATGCACCCACATCGATCTTTCCGCACCCTTCACCGCTGTTTCAGCGGTCAGTAGCACTTCGAACGGACCCAACCAACGTTTCGCTCTCCAGCTCTCTCTCCTCAGGTCCCTCATCACCACGAAATCGCCAGGCCTCAGATTGTGCAGCAGCCTCTCTGCGGCCTTCCCCTGTGCAGCTTTAACCTGTACACAGACATCAGACAACAGAGAAGACATTGATACACAATAATTCAACATGTCATTTTCACACACATGCGTTGAAGGCAACTGCTGTTTCCCGCCATTCACACCTACACTAGCCAAATTTTAAACAGCCTTAAATTCATTTTTGGTCTTTTTCTCATTCTCATATACATCAAGACTATTGGTAGAGCTTTAACCCCTGTAAGTCCTGTGTCTTCACAACATTTTGCTAATTTATTTTTCAGTGTACCATTTTCTCTTTCAACAGCTCCACCTGAAGCTGGATGGTAACTGCAGTGTGTTCTCAAATCAATTCCCAAAAACTGACCCACTTGTTTCATTGCATCATTAACAAAATAAGTACCGTCTCTCAAATTATTCCCCATCTCGGGACGATCTCGGTCAGTAACGCTTTTGCCAATTTGTGTATTTCAAATTACACACTGTCTACAGAAATTGTCCGCAAATGTGGTAAACCCCTTCATGAACCACGGCTTTTTCATTTGCACAGCCATTGCTGTTTTTGATGCATAATCTTTACCATTAATTAATTTCACATAGTGATGGAAAAAATGTTTTGGTAAACAAGCCTTGCCCTCAATACTTCCACACATTTCACTTATCACTCAGCCAGACTGTCTCCACTTGTTTTTCTCCAGTCCAGTCGCAAATGTTTACATCTCCTGTAAGGAAGAACAGATATCGTTGTTATTGTCAGCAGATAGCAAAGTACATTCAGAGCTGTCCTCGTCTCGGGGCGCTGCGACTTTTGCTGCTGCGTCTGCCTTTGAGTTACCTGCGGATACAAAATCTTTGTTGTTAGTGTGCGCTGTGCATTTGCAAATGGCCAGTTTGCTAGGTAGTAAAATTCATTCAAGTACAGCTACTGTAGGTGCACCTAAAGGAGCATGGAGTATTGGTCGACCATCAGATTTCAGAAATTTTCTGTGTTTCCACAAAGCCCCAAAATCATGAGCTACCCCAAATGCATATCTTAAATCAGTATAAATTGTGACTTCTTTTTCTGCCATCAATTTATAAGCTCTGTCAAATCCACAAGCTCTGCGGCCTGTGCAGGATAGTGCCCTGGTAACTTCCCAGAGGTCACCACATCAAATTCAGTTGTCACTGTCACTCAGTTGTAAATGCCGAACCATCCACAAAGAGGACATTTTCACAATTTTCGAGTGGCTCATCAGAGGTCAGGTCGTGGTGTTCAAGTGTTCAAGTGCTGATCAAGTGTTGTTATGCAACAATGGTGTTCTTCTCCATCTTCCTCAGTAGGAAGAAGAGTAGCGGCGTTTAATCCTGTACATCGCTTAATGGTCACGTTTGGCAAATCTAGCAAGATAGTGTGATATCACAGCCAGCGATCTATTGACAAATGCAATGTTTTTTGTTCTTGCAGTATCATGGACACTGGGTGCGGCACCATCAGTATCAAATCAGCATAACCAACAAAATCTCTCAAAGCCATAACAGCTTTTTCAGCAGCCGCTATGGCTCTTAAGCAACGTGGCAGGCCTGCTGCTATAGGGTCAAGTTTGCTCAAAGTAGGCCACAGGTCACAGTCTACCACCGTGGTCCTGTAGGAGTAATGATGTCATAAATCCACAGCTTTCATCTACCATCTGAACAAACAGTTTTGTCAGGATAGGTAATCCCAGTGCAGGAGCTTCAGCCATTTGTAAATTTCTTGTTTACAAATGCCTGCTCTGCCTCTGTTGTCCATTGTAGTTTGTCAGTAGATTTCATCCCCTTCCCTAAAGTTAAGGCTCTCAGGGGCTGTTCCAAATTGCATAATTTGGAATGAATGTGCGACAGTATGAGCACATTTCCTAAAAAGACAACATTTGTTTTTTTTTTTGTTAGTGGTTTTGGTACATCTTTTATACCTTTCACCCTTTCTTTCAAACAGAGATTTGCTGTGTGGAGTAATGACATGTCCCAAAAATGTTACTTTCTGTTTGACAAATTGGCTTTTGATTAAACTGACCTTGTGACCCTCCACAGCTAAGTGCTTCAGGAGAGACACAGTGTCACTCACACAAGTCTGTTCGTTTACATCACAGACCAATAAATCGTTAACGTATTACAAAATAACAGTTCCAGCTTTCATAGTCAAAGGTTCCAAACTTTTCAACAGGGCCTCATCATAAACAGTTAATTGGATGCAAAACCCTGACACACACACGTGTAAAAGTGTGGCCTTTGCCATTAAAATTAAATGCAAACCAAACACTGGCTATCTTTGTCCACTGGCACACTGGAAAATGCATTTGCCAGGTCAACCACAGAATAAAATTGTGATTTTCAGGAATTTGTGACAAAATCAAGTATAGGTTAGGAACCAATGGAGCTCTTTGCTTGACAGCTGCATTTACTGCTTGTAAATCTTGTACGAAATGTCATTCTGTTGACATTTCATTATCCCTTATCTTTTTTTTTCTTTTCTTTTTTAAACAGGACAAAAAAGGTGTGCGGAATTGTTGCATTGGACAATAACACCTTGCTCCAGTAAAGCTTTTAACACTGGAATGATGCCATCAATGGCTTCTTTCTTCAAAATAATCTAATTATTATGATTATGCCTACGATCAGATTTGGGAGTGATTACCACTGGATCACAACCTTTAATTAAACCCATTTTATGTTTACTTTTAACCCACATTTCATTTGGCACTTCTGCTAAGGCCAGGAGAATGTCTACTGCGTAAAGTCAGCCATGAAATGATTTTTCACACAAAGTTTGTCAATAGCATTTATTCTTCTTAATACAGCTATTTCATTCATGCAGTCACACCTAAACGCTTTCAAGTGTTCGCTTTATTCTACCCCTCCTTTCTTCCCTCCCTGTCTGCTTCTTCAACACAATTTCACAAACTGGTGAAACAGAAACAGTCAGACCAAGACTTATGTTTGGCCTTACAGACTGATAAGTGATACAGCCTGTTCTAACATGAGATAAAGTGAACGCTGCTTCTCTCCCAGAGACACAGAAATCACACACAAACTTTCTGTCCAGTACATCTTTTCTAAAATTAAAGGTTCATCCACCTGTGCCTCAACCCAAGCTTTCTCAAATTCCTTGTCTGTTTCAATTACGACATGTGACGTACAATGCAGTTCACCAGGAGACATTATATCAATGTCGAAATGTTTTACTCATTCTTTAGCCAATTAGAAAATTAAATCAGCCCATTCTGTATTTTCAATAAGCTATTCATAGGCCCACTGTGCTGTCTGTGATTCAAACAGCAAACAAAACTCCTCCCCTTCTTTTACTCTCACTCTAGAGGAATCTGCTGTTAGAATTAGGTTTAATTTACACAAAATATCCCTTCCCAGCAATGGAACTGGACATTTTGGTGAAACCCATGTTTAAAAAAATGTTTTTGCCCCCTCTGTCTCACAGGTCAGCGGAGCTGAAAATCGCTCAACGACTGTGTGACCAGATGCAGACAGAGACTCGTGAAATTTGTTTGTCAAAGGCATTACACATTGCAGGTCACATGGTCATATGCAGGATCTGCTGGCTCCACTATCGGCCGGAAACTCAAAGTTTTCTCAATCAACATACAATATCTTGGCATATTCAAAAATGCTTCATTATCAAAAAACAATGCCATTCCATCAGGAAAATCATCAACATTACTGTGATCAAAATTACAGTAGGAAATGCAAGCTTTTTCTTCGTTGCAGATAGCAGAACAGATATCAGTGTATGTGTTTATGTGTGTATAAAAATGTGTCTGCATTTAAACTTGTTAGTAAAAAATATTCACTTCCCTTTACTGTAGCTGTTGGCTGCTTGCCCCAACCCCCTCCGTTCTGCTCTTCCCTCTCCGCACATCAGCTCCTCGATGTTGGTTTGCGCCTTATGGGTCAATCCTTTGACCAAAGTCCATCTCGGTGGCAAGCGCAGACAATTGGTACAGTTTCTCGTCTCATGCACCACAGGCTCTGCAAGTTTCATCGCCACCTGTCACATTCCAGTTTCCCCATCTTCTGGTATCTTTCTCACCCTTGACACCTTTGAACTTGCGGTATCTTGGGTTTTCTGGTCTTGATGCTGTTCGTACAAGGGCCATAAGTAGCTCCTTTTCTGCTTTCTTCTTGCCTTGCTCTTGCTTCGCTGTCAGCTTGTCTTCAGCATGTTGAGCACACAGCAGAATGTCTGTTTAACGTCCGTTTCTTCAGTTCAAACTGATGTCCTCCGCTCGCTTGAGTTGGGAATTTTGTTGGTGCGGTCGGTCTTCTGAGAGGGCAGCAGTCGAGGTCTGGGTCAGTTTTCAGGGCTCACAGCTTAGCCACGGGACATGTATAGAAACAGCATTATAAAAAGGGTTAACATTTTTCATTCGTTTTTTTCTTCACCTCATCTCCCCCATTCTTTTCCCTACATACCAGCTGCCTTTGCAGCATTTTTCTCTGTCTCTTATCTGGCTCCCTCAGCCAACAATCAACAGTGTCTCCATACGACACACACACACACACATGCTTTCTACAACAACCCCTTCTGACTTTCCTCTTCTGACTCCTACACTGAGTTTAACCTAGTAACACTCAACAATCTGTTCCCCAGAAAGTTGTCATATTTCATTAATTTTCCTATATTTTTCATGCCTTTATCACCATACAGTTTTTCCATGTTCCAAAACACGGGTGTATCATATTTTCTCACTGTACTCTGGGACTTCCCCATACTGGCCGCTACCCCTTTCTTTGGACTTTTTCGGTACCTATAATCTGCCGGACGTCTCCGACAGATTTCGATTTTTCACCTAAAATCGAAAAGTTAAGCTATCCAGCTCTAATGGGGCGCCCCTCAATTTCAACCTCCTCCTGGAAGTAAATCTCACACTTGCCCCGGATTTCAACTCCCTCCTGGGAGTAAATCGCAGTTAGCTAGCCAAACGCAAATAATAGGTCTTGATCTTAGTCAGGCGCCAGATCTTACTTTTGTAAGGTCTTGATCTCAGTCAACTGCTAGATCTCACTTGTAAAAAGGTCTTGATCACAGCCAAATTGCTAGATCCCACAGAGAAAGATCTGCCAGTATGGTGATGGCCCAAGTCACAGTGTAAAATCTTGCCTAATTTAATATCAACAACTGCTAAATTTACATTTAGTGATGAACAAAAAGAATTTGTCTATTACCAGAGAGTTCAGATGCCACTTAAGTTCGTTTTTCCCAGATGTCAGTGGGGTTCCTCTCTGGGCCTGGCGGTAGGTCTCTCAACCCTCAACGCGTGGGGCAGGGCTGTGGCACAAAGTCCCAGGATGATCAGTCACCGTCCGCAGGGTCCGAAAAAGTTCCTCCAAGACATCCCACTATTTTGACACCAAATTGTAGTGGCAATTTCTTTAACGAGGCGTCTCTCAGTGGTCAAGAAGACAAATTCTTACCCAAAGTGTCTTTTAAAATGTCTTTTTATTCTTTGCAGAGAAGGTCAGACAGTCATACAGCAATGCAGGTTTCTGCAGAGTGTGAGACACCGAAACAGAGTGTGTTCTCTTTTTATCCAGTTTGCTAAGCTCACAAGGTCATGAATGACATACAGAAGGAATCACAGTTACATTAACGCATAAATTTAACCTTTGATTGTCTATATTTCAGTCTTAACTACCACCTGAAGATATAGCTTGTTAAATCACCATGTAGGTACCCAAATCTTGTCTGGTGAAACAGATTTTAAAGTGGTCACACATAGCCTAATGTAAACAGTACATCCATGGAAGAATAAAAGAACAGACCTTTATAATGTATATAAATGAATTTCCACCACAGGTAGTAACTTCAAAACATGTATGGACCTTTAATTGGTAAGGGTGCATTTTATTATAAATAGGGATAGTTTGCCAAAAACGTAAAATTCTGTCATTTACTCACTCTTCACTTGTTCAAAACCTGTTTTAATAAGTTTTGTTGAACACAAAAAGTTATTTTGTCAGTGGTTACAGGTTTCCGGCTTTTTTTCACAATATTTTTAGTGTTCAAAAGAAGAAAGAAACTCAAACAGCTTTAGAATAAGTGACGATCGGGTGAATATTCTGTCATTTAGTATTGGCTGAGCTATAAATAAATTCATATATTTTTTTATTTTAAATCTCTTACTGTCTAATAATTGTTTTTAAAGTTTTAAGACATTTCTAATTGCATAAGAAGCAACATCGAAATTACTGTTGGACATTTATTGTTTAAAAATAAATGCCCAAAATGGTACTGTCTGTTTGTTTAAAATTACAGATGTATTTTGATAAATTTATGTGGTTTACAGATAATTGTGGCTAATTTCATTTGTGAAACTCAAGATGGAGAAGTTATTTTAAAAAATGCTATCAAAATGTATGAGCTGGGTGATTATTTAAAGTCGGGATAAATAAAAAATAAGTTAATTGTTATTAAAATGTATGAGCTGGGTGACTTAAGTATTTAAAGTTGGGAGAAATTAAAACAGGTGCCACGGTGTAGTGAGTAGCACGTTTGCCTCACAGCAAGAAGAATAATCTTAAATCTTAATCTTAATAATTAAAGATATTGCACAAAAAAATTAATTGCTTGGGATAAGAGAGATGAATGGAGAAAAAGTTCAAAAGAAATAGGAGTAGCCAAAAATGAGAAAGGGGTAATTACAGGAGTTCCAACACACATTTCCAACGAAGAGATTGAGGAAAATATAACAGGAGGCAAAATAATCAATGTAAGGAGATTACTTAAAAATGTAAATGGAGATAGACAAGAAAGCATGAGCATTTTGCTGACATTTGAAGGAAAAATGCCTGAAAAAGTGAAAATGGGATACATCAGTTATACAGTGAGAGATTACATTCCAAAGCCCTTACGCTGTTTCAAATGTCAGCGAATTGGTCATGTCGCAGCAGTATGCAGAGGAAAAATGAGATGTGTGAAGTGTGGGGAAGATCATGAATATGACAAATGTACAAATGATCTAAAATGTTGCAATTGTGGGGGTCCACACAGTGCTGCATATGGAGGATGTGAATTTCAGATAAGAGCAAAAGAGGTACAGAGATACAAGATGGAACACAAAGTTTCATATGCAGAAGCAGTCAAGAGCTGTGAGAAAAAGGAGGTAAAAGTGGAGAAATCAATGACAAATGAAAAACAACTGGAAAGGAACAGAAGGGAGAATGATTGTACACATCACAAATGTATAAAGGAAAGTGACCTAATAACGACAAAAGAGAACTTTCTGGTATTCATTGTCAAAGTGATTAATGTTACAGCAGTAATGACAAGCAGGTCAGCAAAAATTAAAACAATTCTAGATGCTGCAGCTGAGTTTTTAGGAATTACAGGGATTTCTGCCCATATGATACATGACATTCTCACTCGATCAACAATAAATGATGCTTCTCAGATATCTGATTAGCTTAATGGTGATAAGTATCCTACAATGGAATGCAAGAAGTTTGATTGCAAATGGGCAAGAGTTTAAAAAAATTCGTTTTAGAGTTGGAAGAAAGACCAAATGTAATATGTGTGCAGGAAACACGGCTTAAACCAAATATTCTGTTTGTTTTGCAAGGATATACTGTAAATCTATACGTAAAGACAGGGAAGGGAGTCAAGGAGGAGGGGTAGTTACATTCATAAGGGATGAAATGACGTACAGAGTCCTGGGAGGGGTGGAAGAATTAGAGTGTGTTATTGTGGAGGTTTTCCACTATGAAAATTCACTGGTAATATATAACTTTTATAATCCGTGTAAAAACATTTCAATGAATTCACTTGAAAAGGTTGAAAGAGGAAAGAAAGAACTTTGGTGTGGGGATTTTAATGCTCACAATTGGTTATGGGAGAGTAAAAAAAAATAGATGATAATGGGGAAATAATAGAACAATTTATGGAAGAAAGATCTTTAGTATGCTTGAACACTGGAGGCACTAGGTATAATATAATAGACAATACAGTATCATGTTTAGACCTAACGTTTATATCAAATGAAATAGCTAATATCTGTGAATGGAAAGTATTAAGTGAGAACACAATTGGAAGCGATCACTTTCCAATAATATGCCAATTAAAGGTAAGGAATTTTAATAGTAGTCTATATCTTCAGAATCGGTGGAAATATGAGAAAGCAGATTGGATAGCATTTGGGAAATACTGTGAAGAAAAATTAGTTAGGGTTAAAGAGGAAACAGTTGAAATATTTTGCAAGTCACTTACAGATTTAATATTACAAGCAACTAATTTATACATACCTATAAGAACTGCAGGTGAAAAAAAGAGGAACATTCCATGGTGGACAGAAGAGTGCAGCAAGGCAATTAAAGAAAGAAATAAGGCATTCAAACAGCTTAGAAAAAACATGAATTTAGATAACGTGTTGATATATAAGAGAGCAAGAGCTAATGTAAGGAGAATGATTAAAACTGCTAAGAAGGAGGGATGGAGGAAATTTTGCTCAACAATGGGAAAAGACACCACCATTGATCAAGTATGGAGAATGTTACAAAACATGAGTGGTAAATGGAAAATAAGAACACAAATACCAGTGTTGATTAAGAATGATGTAACTGCCATATCAGAAATTGAAAAAGCTAATATGCTAGGAAATGTTCTACAAAGATTATATAGTATAGAATTGGGGGACGAGTATGAAGAAAACAGAAGGGAATTTATGAAAATGAATCCACATATTATACATAAAAGTAATGGAAATAGTTGTATGGATGTAGATTTTACCACGTCAGAATTAAAAAGAGCACTGGGGAAATGTGCCAATACTGCCCCAGGTGGAGACAGGGTAAGCTATATGATTAAACATCTATCAGAAAAGGTTATTTTATTGATTCTTAAATTATATAACAGAATATGGAAAGAAGGAGTAATTCCAAAGCTATGGAAACAAGCAATTGTAATCCCAATACAAAACCAATGAAAGATCCTACAAAACCAGAAAATTACAGACCGATAGCATTAACATCAAACTTAGGTAAACTAATGGAAAAAATGATAGTGAATAGAATTAATTATGATTTGGAGAAAAAAATAAAGCAAATATCAGTGTGGTTTTAGAAGAGGGCGATCAACTATATGTGCATTGAGTAAAGTCACGAATGAAATAGAAAAGGCAATTAATATGAAAGGAGTTCATGGTAGTCGTACTTTGATATTGAAAAAGCATATGATACAGTTTGGCGAGAAGGACTATTAGCTAAAGTGGATAAAATGAATATAGAAGGAAAATTATATAATTGGATAAAACAATTTCTAACTGAGAGAACATTTATGGTTCAAGTGGGAACTACTCATTCTACATCTTTTAATGCAGAAAACGGTATTCCTCAAGGAAGTACAATTAGTCTGTAAGGATGGATATCTCTCTCCATAATAACTATACCCTGAGAATTATTATGGAATTCCACGAGAGAGGACCACGGGAATGGTCAGGCAATAAAACCATAAACTCTCTAATCTTCTTCAAGGATCACGAGAAAGCTGTGGTCTCACCATCTGTCCTCACACCTTTTGGCCCTCCCTAGTTATACAACCAGGGTATTGAAAGGTCACTCAAGGATGACCAGAATTCAGGCTTCTATGGTGAAATGAAATATGTGGTGTATTTGCTAAACTTGCAAACGTTAGCTTGTCATGTTTGGTATCATTTTAAATGTCTCTGTGTGATTGGTAAAGTGGTCTTAATGTCACTGTGATATTTCACTTGTATTTGGTTATTTGGGTTTTGACTTTGATAAAATCTCTGCCAGATGCTCCCCCCTCCAGAGATGATTAACACATCAAATACACTAGGCAAGGGTCACTGTGACGCCCTGTTGGGTATATAAGGTATTGATGTTGTTTAGGCCGGGGGAATTCAGTCACTGAAGGACCCCGTTGTAGTGTTTGAGTTTCTGGAGCTCTGAATCAGAACTCAGACACTACAACGTATTTTTACATAGTCAGGTATTCACTCTTAATCTATCTTGGAGAAATTGATGTTGTACAATTTGAATTGGCTTATCTTGTGCAATTATGTGAATTGGAATTGAAAATATTTGCCTGACAAATAAATGTAAAGACTTTTGTTTAACTAAATATCTCCTGAAATCATTTGAATCTAGTAGATTGCCTTAGGCTGGAGTTTCCGCAACCGACGACCGGGATTTTGTCATACAGTCCAGGCTGAATGGATGAAGCCTTCTAGCACAACATTTAAGACCTGCTGATTTCTGACTGAATCTACTGACTTAGTATGTTATAATCTCGTGGCTAAATCAAACTTTCTTTATGTATGAGCAAGCATGGGGCGGCCTATTATTACTTAAAGGAAATTAGTTTACAGTTATATCCTCTAAGAACCAGAACCAGCAGGGATGTGTCCGTGAGCAGATGTAGCTGGCCAGCATACTGACTCTAAGCAACTTCGGGTAAGCAATGAACCATTACTTGAAAATAAGGATTTATTAGGTTAATCAATCTAAATTAGACCAAATCATAACCTATAAGGTAATCGGCTTAAATTGGATGAATGTATATCTAAATTATAATGAATTGGAGTCAGATTAAATTCGGAGATGAAAGCAAATCAAAATATGTTTTCATAATTAAAAATATTTCTTTTCACATGTGCTAAAAGGCTTACACGCATTTACCTTCACCCATACTGTTAGCTCCGTCATCGGACTAATAAATGGACCCCTACAAGTCCAATACTTTAACATAATGATTAATGATATTTTTAAAGATTTAGGACCTGGGATAGGAAGTGCTCTTAATGCTGACGATGGAGCTATATGGAAGAGGGGAAGAAACCTGACTCAAGTTTTTAAAAATATACAAGCTGCTATAGATAAGGTAGAAAAGTGGAGTCATTTTTGGAGATTCAAAATGTCAATCAGTAAATCATGTTATTGTCAGGGCCAGTAAACAGAGAGAAACCCAAAAGCAGGTGAAGACAAATTTATTATGGAAGGCAAAAAAATCAGGCAGATTAGTCCACAAGTAAAAAATGGCAAAATTACTACAAAAAGGTTCCTCTAGGGGCAATGTCTTCGTCTCAGAGAAAAAGAGATACAAAAACTCAGTTCATCAAGTGGAAAACAAAAGCTCTTCAGCAAGCAGTCATCTCGGTCTAATAGAAAAAGCTAAATTCAGTCCAAAAAAAAATGAATACAAAAATGGCAAAAAGAAAATACTTGCAGACTTTGCTGGAGTAGTTGGGGTGAGAACGACTGGAAATATCCCGAAACAAATATAGACCAGCCGGTATATAACAGAGGCAGGTTTAATGGTTAGAACCAGGCCATTGTCCAGGATGTCATAAATTCAGGCAGCACCAGAGCTAAGACTTCGGGCAAGCCAGGGCCTACACAGAAAGGCTGGGAAGATAGGGAGTGAGTCTTGGAGCCAAACAGAAGGTTAACAACATACAATTCACCTATATTTGATGTTGCAGGGTCAGACACAAACAACAATCTGGCACAGAACAGCACAAACAAGGAGAATAAATATGGGAGCTGATGAGGAGAAAATTAGCAAAGACAGGTGAAACCAATCAACTAAATGAATGAGAACAAGGGGGTGGAGAGAAACAATCAGGAGCACAAAAGGAACATGTAGCTAATATAACCAAAACAGATAGAGCCAGCAGATCAGCCAGGAATCCTGACAGTACCCCCCCCCC
>CAIGQQ010029300.1:226048-259057 GCA_903798035.1 Danio albolineatus
ATATATATATATATATATATATATATTAGGGCTGTCAATTGATTAAAAAAATTAACTAATTAATCACACTTTTGTTTGTGATTAATCATGATTAATCACGAAAAACCGTATTTATTACAGAAATAAGAACACAGGCATGTAAGTGCCATTTGAATTTTAAAACAATCAATGCCAATAACAAACAAAAATTATTTCCATGTTGGATTCTAAGTGAACTACAAAAAAATCCAAAATACAGGCATTGCAAATATGGAAATTGGAAAATTATAATAACAAAGTATTGAATACAAACAATTGTTTTCATTGTAAAGTTGTTTTGCAAGTTGAGAACATTAATTATAAAGTAGAAACAATTTTGCTTAGTCCTCCTTAATATTTTGGTAGTTGCTAAGACAGTGCAGTCTGTTGACATGTGGCCTAAGAGTGAGAAAAGTCTCTCACAAGCAGAATCACCGAATCCGCATGTGAATTTCAGTGCTTAAATTCTGTGTGCAACTGGTGCTGTGACAAGGACGCAAGAAGCAAGGGGTACATCAAAGTCACGCACTAAAGACTATAGGCTAGACTTCTCACATGGACTTTGGTCACGCCATCTCTAAACATTAAATTCTAAACTGCTTTGAGCGACTTTCTGCGATGTTAGGCGTTTAATCTTGTTGTTAGGATATCCACACATACACAAACACTCTCTCTCTTACACACACACACACACACACACACACACACAGACAATGCGGGCAGTACAGCGAGCTCACCCGGTATAAGCGACTCCCTTCAGAGTCATCAACGCGCACGGTCGCGTTCATCAAATTTGCTCTAGGCGAACGGTGATCACGCCGCCCTCAACCCGAAAGTGAAAAAGAAAGTGACCGGTTCGCGGATAAACGTGCGGACCGGGAGGGAGGGAGTAGGTGTCGCGGATTAAGCTGGATTTATACTTTCACCTGGCGCCGCATCGCGCGCCTCCGCTGAATGCACGCCCACCTCGAGGCTTTTATACTTGCCGAGGGAGGGGGTAGGTGTCGCGGGGGGTTCGCTCACTATTCTGCCGCCCTTCTCGGCCGCCTCTGTGGACGCACCGGCCCTGAACATACGTCGGCCAGAACAGGAAATAAGAAAAAAACTGCCGCTGCGTTAAACGTGTTAATTTTTTTAACGCGATTAATATTTCAAATTAATCGGCGTGCGTTAACGCGCTAATTTTGACAGCCCTAATATATATATATATATATATATATATATATATATATATATATATAAATTATTTAACTGCTATAATGATGATTAAAATATATTAAATAGTCAGGTCCATAGCCTGACTGAGGAAAGTTGAATGTACTGGCCAGTTTATTATTTGCCTATAGGCTTCAGGTGTTCATTTAAAACAAGTTTTAACTGCACATTTGAAATTAAACACTTAAAATAGTAAAATACTATGGTAAGCAAATTGGCAGAATGGTAGGAAAAAAAATGGTACAACAAAAAGTGTGGTTATGATAACTATTCGACAAGATAATCCAGCAAAAAACAGTTCTTAATATGTCAATAAAACGCAATATTTATACCTCATAACTAAATAGAAAACGAGACGAGTAACTACAAAAAGGTTCAGTTTTTCATAAAAAAAATAACCATTTTCAATTGGCTGGCTATGGGCCTGATAGTGTAATGTTTAAAGAATGTTTATTAACTAATAAAGAGAGATTTTAATAAAGACTTCCATTTATTTTAGCCATAGTGCTAATGAAACATGTCTCATATCAGTATCGATAAAAGATTGTTTCAACCAAAATTGGCCATTTCCCAAACAATGACATAACTAGTGGCTTAACTATCATAGTATGATGCATCGTTTTAAAAATGAACCATGTAGTCACCAGTGTTTCCCCAAAACCGTAGTTTCTCTGTCGCAGATCTATAGTAAGAACCAGATGTGGGACAAAGTCATTGCTTGGCAAGTCACAAGTAAGTCTCAATTTATTGCCCCCAAGTCCCGAGTCAAGTCCCAAGTCAATGGCCAACAAGTCTCAAGTCAAGTCCAAAGTCCTACGGTTTGACTTTCGAGTCTTTTCGAGTCTTTTTAACAGAAACATAAAACGTATACAGATTATGTATGGTTGTAAGATCTGTATTTATTAAACAAACCTTTTTTATGAAAGAACATTGCTCAGATACATAAAAAGACAAATATAATTTTCTGAAAAAGTGCTGAACAGTGCTGCGTCTCGTCTCCACTGCATATTCCACAAGAACGAGTTCCACCACGATAGATTCCATTTTGCCTCACATCACACAGAAATTGCAGGTCTACTGCTGTCTAATTCATTAAGTTTAGTTGTGCTATGTTATGTCTTCGGTGATCAACTTGTGCTTGACCAAAATTACATAAACGACCTCAATGAGGCAGCATTAGACAAACAACTCCTGTATGCTGCAAGGTAAAATTGAGTTAAATTGGTATTTTGTCAATTTAATCTCTTGTGTGCTTAAGAGATTGAGATGCAAATCCATCTAGCAGCAATGTAAAATAGTAGCACATATAGGGATGCAATGATTGAACGGTTTCACTATTAACCGCACTTTAATTCATCACAGTTAAATAATCGTAAAGGCTTCTCAACACAGCGTTTCTGCACAGAACAAAACCGCAGCAACTAACCAAAGTTATGCAAGCTGTGCACTAGTTTGTACACCAAGACTAACCACGGACACTGGATTAACTATGACTGAGGCTGTTAGCTAAGGCAAGCTTGTGCATGTTAGTTATTTCCAATAGAGCGACGTGCACATGACGCAATGTGCTCATGCTTTTCAGGCGCATATAGTTGAGATGACAGGGAGCTTTTGTGACCGCGGGAACTGCAAATGGCTGAAGTTTGAGTAAGAAGCAATGAAAAGTGCACAGGTTTGCAAACCCACTTAAAGTAAAAAACAGTGGCGCCGTTGAGAGCGATCATGTGGTAAAAGTTGACTTGACAGCCGAGATCAACCGAGTGTTTTCGGAGTGCTGAAAGACTCTGTGGATCAGCTTTTTAAAGACCCGAATCTTGATGCATTGCATTCACTGCGTGTTCAGCGCAAATGGATGCTAAACGTAAAATCTAACACTGTATACACCATCGCCAAAGAAGCTCACCTTTACTAAGTTTAAACTGAAACTGCGGCTCATGACAAAGAAATGTACTGTGCAGGTGTTCATCGCGAGAATGCTGCTCTGCCCCGCTCATATAGCCTATAGCAGGGGTCACCAAACTTGTTCCTGGAGGTGCAGTGTCCAGCAGATTTTAGCTCCAACCCTAATCAAACACACCTGAACAAGCTAATCAAGCTTTCACTAGGTATACTTGAAACATCCAGGCAGGTGTTTTGAGGCAAGTTGGAGCTAAACCCTGCAGGGACACCGGACCTCCAGGACCGAGATTGGTGATCCCTGGCCTATTGGGTCGGCTGACTCGCCTGCTTTATTCCACAAACAGAAAAATGAAAATCAGCACATAACGAGACTGAGCATTTAAAATGACACAAACCAAAACCTTTAAAGAGTAACAAAAGAGAGACTTTTCTTACTTTTCTTTTGTTCAGTCTTTCTGTTTATTAAATTGGCATGCATATAAAAACAATAGAGCAAAATGTATATTTCTTACTGCAATGCTTCATTTTTGTTTCATGCAAACCATAGATGTATTTGTCAATGTAACAGTAGGACTTTTTATAGTAGATAACTCACATTTAAGCACATTCAAGGCAGCGTGATCATGAGAAATGTGATTCATTGTTAGTATTACTATCAACATCATTAATATTTTATAATTATTAGACATTCATTTTGGAATTATTCACTTATAAAATTTCACTTATTTTTAAGCACAAAGAGAGAAATGGACTATTGTTTGTTTTTTAATATTATTATGTGCTGCATTAATTGGTTACTGAGCAGCAATAAATAAAACTTTAAAATATAAGGAGTTTTCATGTGATTTTCTGAACTAGTGGTGTTTGAAATTAATGAATACTTAATAATCGTGATAACCGTGATTATTACTCAGACTATAATCGTACAACCAAAATCTATAACCATTGCATCCCTAAGCACATATTCTCAATGAAGTAGGCTACTTCATACAAACAATAACATTGTTTTCTTTACATAACATTAAAAAACTTTGCTCTCTACCCGATGCTTTCCTCTGTTTGTGGACAAAACTGCTTGCGAGCTCTCAAATGTACACTGCTCGCCTGCAAATTCCTATGCTCTCAAATATGAAGTTATGTAAATATCACCAAAGTTATAGAAAAACTATGGTGATATCTACAGATGGATGTACTATGAACATTATATACAGGTTGCCTTAGTTATGAGCCCAGATTTACAATAAATGATTATACGTACAGGTTGATATAAATAATAAGTGTGCAGATAGATAAACAATTACAAATGTAAATGTTCAGTGGTTATGTATACAGTTCAAATAAATGAATCAGTGCAATGTGGTTGCTTATTAATAATCAAAAGTGTGCAGATAGATAAACAATTACAAATGTATATGTACAGTGGGTGTGTACAGTTCAAATACATGAATCAGTGCAATGTAGGTTGCTTATTAATAATCAAAAGTGTGCAGATAGATAAACAATTACAGATGTATATGTACAGTGCACAGCAAATTTGCCAGTGTACATTTTACACCACAGGTGTTGAATTTAACACTTTTCTGGTGTCTATATGAGTCCCACCAGCCGAGTGTCCAGGTTACACCTCAAAAGTGTTGAATATATACACCTCTGCAGTGTGAAATATTTTACACTTGGGAGTGTAAAAATGCACACCACATCAAACAATTTTAACACCCGCAGGGCAAATTGTCCAGTGTACATACAACTCCACAGGTGTTCAATTACACTCTCTTCTGGTGTATATATGAGTCCCACCAGCACATTGGATAAGTTACACTTTAAAAAGGGTTGAATATATACACTTAAGCAGTGTAGATAAATTTACAATAATAGTGTGAGAACTGTACACTAAATTAAATACTCCACCACTGCCAGGTCATATATAGCATAAATTAAATTCTGACATAAATTTACATTTTCCCCACACAAAATTCATAAAGGAAATTGTATAATTGAATGATTTAACACCCTGGAATAATATAAAATGTAAACAAACTTTTCTGTTACAGCCCTACTAAAATGAGTTTAAGCACATCAATTAAAGAATCATGGAGAAAGTTACAAAACAGAATTTATTTTCTTAAAAATGCATAGCATAGGTAAAGGTAAACATTATATCACTTCACAGAATATGCATTTCATTCTTGAAATTGTCGTTTTATAGACAAACATTTGTCACATTAAGAATGCAGTGAAAATGTATTTCACATGTCACTGCTAAACAACATGAGCTAAAGCCCCATTGCTGAACAAAAATGCTTTATAAAAACATAAAACTCATTTTTTGCATACATTTGTTTAAAGAACAAATGGATTAAAACCACAAGAATCACTCAAAAAAGGGGTATTTCCTTGAAATTAGTAAAAATGTTCTACAAAAGCATACTTTTAATTTCATAAGCCAGCTAAAAATGTTGACCGTCAAACAATATCAGACATTTTACAGAGCACAGAAATGGCATCTTTCAAATATAAACAGAGGAAAGCCTCAGCAATGTGCCATCACTTGAACAATGTGCCATCACATCCTGCCACCACTAAAGCACTTCTTATGAAAACAAGTACAGGAACTATATAAAAGTAATTTTCCTCCAATCCATAACTTATATGAAGGTTGAATGGCCTAAAAAAAACCCTGCAAGGTTTCAACATTCAAAAGGGAGACTTTTCTACAAAGCTCCTCCTTGACCTTAAATGCATGAAGATGTTCAACTTTGCAAACAAAGCACCTAAACATTTTTAAGCTCTGCAGTAGTGTCTTAATTTAGAATCTTGGCCCTAAGATCCCAGACTCGAGGGCTTTCATGGGTGACACCAACATCAATGTTGTAAACCGTTGTTTGAAGAAATGTGTACATACTAGTGTTGCACGATTAATCGTATCGCAATTGCAATCGTGATGTCAGCCTATGCGATTACTTCACAGCGAATCTTGCGATTATATTAAATAAACGAATGCATTCGTGAACGTAACAAGACATTCAAGAAAGAAAATGCACCGCCATTTTTGTAGTTTCCTTTTAATACGATTACAATGTATTGCAATTAAAAAAGAACTAAATGACCCAGAAGCCATCAGGACTGTGTGAGTGTGTGTGTGTGTGCGTGCGTGCGTGCGTGCGTGCGTGCGTGCGTGCGTGCGTGCGTGCGTGCGCGTGCGTGTCTGAGTATCACGTGCTGACAAGCGCGACCGAGACAGGGCAAACACAGTGATAATGTCTGCTTGTGTCCTCCAAAAACAGCTTGGACATCGCGTGATGTTCTGAACGTATAATATGTTTGCGGCAGATAGACGCGAGTCACTTTCTGTATGTTCTAAACCAAAAGGTTCAGTTAAATGCACTATTTAAACATATCATATTTTGTCGGTTATACACACACACACACACATACATACAACTTTGCTTTCGAGCCCGTCGCCTGGCAACAGACGTACAAAAAACATCGGCTTGATGACGCAAATGTACCAAACACCTTTTCGTCCTTCAAGCGAAATTGTCGTCGGGTGTCAAGTCTCCTCTAACCGACAAAATTGCTCACAACCGTCATCATAGGTTCAGTGTTTTCATTCAAAGTAAATTATCGAATTAAATTGAAACTGGAAGAATTATTGTATGCATGCATGTATGGTGGTGAGTGACGAGAAATATCTGCTGTTAACCTTTCCATGTGCCCAACGTTCTCTATAAAACCAGAAACATGCTGAATGTTTTCATGTAGGATGCATATAATGCATATGGCCACGTTTTAAATTAAATCAAATAAGCAGAACCAAAAGTTGTATGTATGTGTGTGTGTATATATAACCGACAAAATATGATATGTTTAAATAGTGCATGCTGCATTTCTCTCTCATAAACAATAATACAAAGCCATACATATAAAATATTGTTATATTTCATTTAATAATCGCAAGAAATATGAAATATGTAATATGAAAATAAGTTTACAATAATGCAGATATTTATTTTGTAAAAATTATTTATTTTGAAACCATTTCAAGTTGAACAAACGCACACTTCAGTGTTATTACTAATTGTTTCACTAAATGTTTCTTAAAAACCCATTAAGTTGACTTACAATACCATTTATAATCGAAATCGCATATCACAATATTGCCCTCAATAAGCGCAACATGACAATTTATCTAAATCGTGCAGCCCTAGTACATACACTCTTAAAACAAATGGTTCTATATAGAACCAAAAATGGTTCTATCAAGCGCTTCATATATGGAACCCCAAAAAGGTTCTATATAGAACCATTTTAAGGGTTCATTAAATAGAACCCCAAATGATTCTTTGAATTCAAGTTAGATGGTTCTATTTAGAACCATTTAAGGGTTCTTTTTATTTATTATTGAATTGTTACTTATTAATGAATAAAAAATAAAACCAATCCAGACAATTCAAATTGTTTAAATTTATTCTATTCATTATACAAAATATTTTTTAAATATTATTTAAAATTGCACCTCTGCATACTTTGCATTGGACAGCAGATCTACCTTAACAGTTTAATGACATTCAACACTGTAATTGTAATGATTTCACATCTATAAGCTTTTTTACTGTTTGAGCAAATACAGTACTTCACTTTCACACATCTCTAAAAGGAAGAGAAATATATCACAATGCAGATAGAAACAATACACAAACAATCAAAACATCTATAAAAATATAACACTACAATTTCAAAAAGTGGATGGTACCTGCATGTATTGGTCATCACAACATCCATTTTTATACATAATTTAATGAAAAACATTGCAAAAACATTGCAAAATGATTAGACAAAACACTGCGAACAGCCATTCCACAACCTGTAGCATGTCTGTCTGTCAGCCTCTCTTATAATGTAAATAGTTTTGTCCATGGGTGGCACAGTGGCTCACTAGTTAGAACTGTCACCTCACAGCAAGCAGGTCACTGGTTCGAGTCCCGACTGGGCCAGTTGGCATTTCTGTGTGGTGTTTGCAAGTTCTCCCAGTGTTCTTCGGTTGACCCCACAGTCCAAAAGCATGTGTACGGTATAGGTGAATTGGCCATAGTGAGAAAATGTGTGTAGATGTAAGAGAGAATATGGGTGTTTCTATGGAACAAAATCAATGCCAAAAGTATTGAATTAAAAAGCTTGTCGAATAACACTAACTGAAAAAAATAATGCATTGAATTAACAAGTACTTGCATTTTAATGACATGAATTGCCAGGGTTTGTATTTTTATGCCCCGAAATTTAACATAGCTGTTTATTTAAGCTGTGAATATTTTAACTAAAAATATTTTGCACACATTTTCATACTTAAATTCAATACTTCATAATTCACCTTTCAAAATTCACCTCCAAAATATTCAGTACTGTTTAAAAATACGATATATATTATTCAAAAGGCAATTTTCAGTTGATTTTATTTCAGTTCAAAAATTCGCTTCCATAAATTCAGTGGTTCAAATTCGGCTGTAGAAATTCGACATTACATCCGGGAACTGCAGGAAAAGCAATAGAGTACCGATACAAGATCACTGTCTGCCGTTAGACGTCTTCACCAGCAGGTGGTGCTAACGGCAGTTAACGGCTTTATCAACAAGCAAACGCAAGACAGACCAAGAGGTGAGTTTATTATCAGCAGCACACACAGTGTTTGTTGTAGTATGTAATTTTAGTGCAGTGAAAAGTCTGACTTGACAGGGATTACAGTTCACCAGAAGCCGATTGAGCTGGCTGACTGAAAATAAAAAAGGTCTGCGTGTATATACCCCATTAATACAAATAGGGTAGGGTATGCATTAGTATGGAGAAGGACTTTTAATTTGTCAGTAACCTGGGTCAAGCGCTTAGGCCTTTTTTCACGGACGGTCATACGCACATCCAGTAGAGCATGGCTATTCAAATGGCGGCCCGCGGGCCAAACCCGGCCCCCAAGACCATTTTTTCTGGCCCTCCAATTAGTTTGAACAAGACATCAGAAATAAATTTAGTTCAGTCGAAAAACGGCCGCTATAGTTATGAAGTGACGTGCGTCTGTTCAATACAGCACAAGCTGCAGTGGAAGGCTGCGTAGAGCGTGAGTCACCTGGCATTAAGCGAGTGGAGCTAGCAGCAGAAAACATTTGGATATGTTTGTAGAAACTGCCTTTTGTACAATGCACTGATATCGTTGTTAGGGATGCAACGATTCGCCGATTTCACTGCGCTTTTATTCGTCACGGATGATTAATCATAAAGGCTTCTCAATTGCGCGTTTTTGTTGCACAGAACGAAACTGCTGCAATTAAACAGTTATGCCACCTGTGCGCTAGTTTAAAGTTCCGAGCTTGTACGCCGATGCCAATGCAAGCACACTGGATTAATTGTAGCGACGCGCCATTCCACTATCACGTCCTTTCCGTGCATGTTTGTTATTTCTAATGTAGAATACGCCAATGTGTGCGCGCAAGCGGAACAACGCGCTCGCGCCTTTCCAGGCGCACGCATTAGAAAACATTGCGGTGAGGTTGTGCGTGGCTTTCAGTGCAATGTAAACAAAAGATATGTTAGACGAATTATCATTAAAATGATTATGTATGTACACTCTCAGAAATAAAGGTACAGGAGCTGTCACTGGGGCAGTACCTTTTCAAAAGGTTCATGTACCCAAAGAGTCCACAGTGGAATCTGACAGGTGCATATTCGTACACAAATGTGCCTAAAAAGTACCTTATACATATATATATATGTGTGTGTGATAAATTACAATATTTACCAGGTGTCCTTGTTGATGATAACTGTGCCACAATTATGGATGTAACGCATGTCCTTCTTTAAGCTGGGATCTTTCCTCTTCAAAGCTACTTGTGTCCTGCAGACCAAAGCTGGGAACTTAATATGGGTCCAATGACTCTTTCTGTAATCATGAATATAAAGTCTTCTATAAATATAAAGTTAAAGTCTTTTATAATATTCATTTCATCATGCTTAATAAATACAATTTGTTTAGATTTAAAAACAATGATACATACCGAGCACAAGATTTATGATGCAGATCAGTTTCCAGGCTGTTTGAAGAAAAGTAAGATATACATTAAAATATTAATTTTAAACTTATTTAGCACAATATATACATATATGTAGCCTATACTTGACAAGCTTCAATATTTCACAATACATTTAGCCTGCATGTTTGTATGTCCTTCATAAATAACACCTGATCTTTCATCTATGGATTATTAAAATATGTTTTGGCTTTTAAAGGTTTCAATAATACCATTCGCGATCATCACTTCAGCGTGTGCATAAACTCGGGCACGCGCGCTGCGCTGCAACCTTGCGGTTTTAATGCAGACTAGCCGGAATGTGTCAACAGTGGGCAGTGTCCACTACTTTACAGAGTTTAGCCCAAGTTAAACTCTGCTAAACTCACACACGAACAAGCTAGAAGTAAGCGTTTGTTCAAGGTTGGAGCTAAAACCCCCACGAAAGCGGAAATCGGCTCATATCTTCACGCTCCCTCTCGAAGCTCGCTTTCAAATAAGGCAGCTGTTTTATTGTTATTAGTGTTTTAATTAATATTGACAAACAAATAAAGCGAAATCGTAACTTATTTCGAACAAAAAGCAGAGCCAAGTCAGCTTAACACAGATTTCTGAACCGGCTGACGATCGAGTAAATTAGTAACTTACAAGCACAGTATTTGTCCATATTAACGTTACCCCTTATTCAGTCTGTTTCACCATAACACAGGGGATTTTCTATCAAATAGAAACATTACATCGTAATACAAAATATTTAATAATTATAATTTTAAAAGAGTAATAACGTACCTGAATGATGAAGCTGAAATAGAGGACTTCTCCACTTCTCCTTTTTAAAAATTAACCGTTACTCTCGAGGCTCTTCACCACCAGTCCACCAATGAATGACGACACCAGAGGACTTTTTTATGATTATTAGTTTAAAATAAACTATTAAACCATAACAACACACTGTACAGTCTGAATAAACTGGGTATTTTATTTATTTCACAAAATAATTTGTAAAAAATGTTAAATATTAAGTATATATAAAATATTAGTTATATGGTAATGTACAAACCTGCATGAAACAAAGGTTTTTGACTATAACAATCATTTTATTAGGTTTTGACTCAAAAAGCTTTGTCTCTCTGTGTTATAGCTTATTATTATTTATAATCTTTACTATATAAGTATGTTATAAATCATAAATTATTGAACCATTTTAATCAAAAGGTTCTTTGCACTCAAAGGGTTCTAAATAGAACCATTTTTTGGGTAAAAGGTTCTACTGGCCAAGTATAGAACCCCAGGGTTCTATATAGAACCTCAAGGAACCTTTTTTTTTAGAGTGTACTGTGCAAAGCAGCATTATATATGAAATGCCGAACACATAATGTTCTTTGAAAAGCTCATCAAAAGCAGCCAGAGAGGACATCGCCTTGCAGGGAATGAGTTGCCCATCCACGATGATGTAATAGTCATGGATGCAATTCTTCAAAGTTCCGACTGCCAAAATGAATGGCTGTGTTGTCTGTTCTCCTTTCAGCACATCATCGAAACTGCAACAGGACTAAAAAGTATTTTAAAAAAGGCATATTAGTATCTTACAAAAGAGGGTATGATGTACATCAAAAAATACAGACGCACCGATCAACCATAATTTTATCCAAACACAATAGCATTTTTTTTTTTTATTTAGCCACAAAAAAACAAAAAACAAAAAAAACCTTTTTGGTTGTACAATATATTTTGCAATAAACAACTTTATTGTTATGCAAGACTGTTTTATGCCACTCATTGTATAATGCCAGTATGACACTAAACAACCCAAGTCATTGTTTTAAGTTCTTTAGAAAAAAACAAACAAACCTGCAAGTCATATGGCTCATGAAAATTCCTGATCAGTGCATCACTAGTCGGTGCATTTTCTTTTTATTTCATAAAAATAAAATGTGGCTAGTTTAATAAAACATTTTGCAAAAAATTGTGTCGTATCAGTTACTGCAGTTTAAAAAAAAAATCATTTAACACTAGTTAAATTAATAACCATTGTTAAATTGCATCTTAGAACATTTGGAGTACTAATTAGTCTAACACAAACACAAAGCATACCTTGTGGAACCTTACTATGTGGTTAATTGCTTCTTGGACACATATCTTGACAATATTCTTCTTTCCACTTGAAGGTGGTGGAAGGAGATAGAGAAGCAACAACAGTGACGACATGTCACTGTCCCACTCTAAAAGTTAAGAAAAGGAAAACACTATGGCCCATTATTTTTAAAACAAATGATTATGATACATTACATCCTTTCAGAAAAGACCATAGGCTAGGGCCATGCGATTTGGGCAAAATATCTATTTGCATTTTTTGTTTTAACAGATATTGCTATTGATTTGATTTGTGATTTAATTTTGTGGTTAAGCTTCAGCTCAATAATCGGTATTGTAGCTTCTTACTGCTAAAATGCAGTGAGTGTTAGTTAAGAAAAGAAACTTAGAAAGATCATTTATATTGCAGCCATGTGATCAGCAGAGTATACACAGTTGAAGTAAGAATTATTAGCCCCCGTTTATTTTTTTCCCCCCAATTTCTGTTTAAGGGAAAGCAGATTTTCTAAACACAACAGTTTTAATAAATCATGTCTAATAACTGATTTTTTTTTACTATTACCATGATGACAGTAAATAATATTATATTAGATATTTTTCAAGGCCCTTCTATACAGCTTAAAGTAACATTTAAAAGGCTTAACTTGGTTAATCAGGTAAATAGGCAGGTTAGGGTAATTGGGCAAGTTATTGTATAACGATGGTTTGTTCTGTAGACTATTGAAAAAAAATTGCTTAAAGGGGCTAATAATATTCACCCTAAAATGGTCTTTAAAAATTAAAAATTGCTTTTATTCTAGCCGAAATAACAAATAAAACTCTCCAGAAGAAAAAAATATTGTCAGACTTACTGTGAAAATTTCCTTGCTCTGTTAAACATAATGGCGCCACGGTGGCCTAGTGGGTAGCACGATCGCCTCACAGCAAGAAGGTCGCTGGTTCGAGCCTCGGCTGGGTCAGTTCGCATTTCTGTGTGGAGTTTGCATGTTCTCCCTGTGGTTGCGTGGGTTTCCTCCGGGTGCTCCGGTTTCCCCCACAGTCCAAAGACATGCGTTATAGGTGAATTGGGTGAGCTAAATTGTCTATAGTGTGTGTTTGTGAGTGAGTGTGTATGGATGTTTCCCAGAGATTGGTTGCAGCTGGAAGGGCATCCGCTGCGTAAAACAAATGCTGGATAAGTTGGCGGTTCATTCCGCTGTGGCGACCCCGGATTAATAAAGGGACTAAGCCGAAAAGAAAATGAATGAATGGATGAATGTTAAACAGAATTTGGGAAATATTTAAAAAGAGAAAAACAAAAACAAAGGAGAGCTAATAATTCTGACTTCAACGGTGTGTGTAATAGAAACAATACTTCTAAAAATAATAAATATTATTTTTATAAAGAACATTTTATATTGGCCACACAATTTAAGTTTTTGTTTCAGTTTCAATGTTTAATAGTGTTTAAAAGTGACCTAAGTAATTTTTAACAGGTTTTTACAGTACTTTGTACGACGTGCAGACAAATCCACTCACATAACTCATTTTTTATTGCTCTTGTGTCCACAGAACATAACTTCTCCTGTAATTTAGTCGACTCTTTATATCAACATAATAAGTAACTACTATTCAGTCAACAACTCAAACTGTTTTAAGCCATTAAAAATTTTAAAGGACTGAAATATTAAGTCCACTTGAATTGAGTAACCTAATATACTTTAACTTTACCTTTCCTTCAGCGCAGTCCCTATTAAAAAAGCTTAAATGGTTTTAAATAATTATAAAATATATTTTTTATAAATTTGTAATAGTCTATCATCTAAACTTTCAGGTATTAAATTTGAGGTGCCGGCACTTAATAAATGACACAAGAACGATGTTTTGCAGAGGATAACAAATGTGCATCCTGGCTTTATTTATAAAGTACAATGAGCGCACATGGTCGTGACTTGCCATTGAGAGTGGAAGAAGTGTGCACAGCCGCGCACGCATTTAAAACAATTTCATGATCAGCAGCTTCCTCATACACGCTTAATGCTTCCTTCTTGTGGGGCAAACTATCAGGTCGTCTGCTTTAATGAAGATGAACCTCATGATTACTATAATCACAACATTTCAAATTGCAATTGCGATTCGATTTCGATTAAATCACACAGGCCTACAATGGGTCACAATTTTTTTTTATCTACATAAACTAAGTCAAGATAATCTGTGCGCATGACTTAAACATCACTTACGATAAAGCCTAGAAGCCATAAAAGCACATTTATTGCAATCTGACCACTCAGAAGAAATGACTGGGTCAGGTTTTTGGCTTCTCCAATTACTTTGTGTTTTAGAGAAGAACCCCACTTCTCCAGAAGCTTTGCTGAAGTCTCCACTTCAAACAGCAACTCAAAGTCTTGAAGCACCTAATGTTTCATATAGATTAAAACAGAAATGTCATGTCACATCTACAAATTTTAAACCATCACCAGTTGGTGCAGCACATGCCAGGCCTTTTGTGTCAAGAAACCTAGGGAATAACGTGAGAACAGATGACGACTTCTCTGGATTGTGGATCAGTTCCTGGCGATACTGGAAAGTAGATTTCATCCTTACAGCCACTTGCTCTGGATCAGAACAGTGTTTTAGAAATGAAATGGCTTCCTGGCAGCGATCACTCTCTAGCTGCATCGCGTTGTAAAAAAAGATCTTTCAGTGACAGGGCCCCTCCTCTCAGAGATACTATCTTGAAAGCTGGTCCTACTGACTTGACTGTTGCGTTGAACCGTTTTCAGTCTCCAGGCCATGTATCCAGAGTTACCTTCTGGATCATAAAAATGTTCCTGCAATAAAAACTAAACGAGATGAAAACTGAAAGACACTATTTATTTTGAAACAACAAAAAACACAACTACTCACATAGCCTCTTTTAGAGTAGGGATCTTTGAGGGAGGGGAACAGAGTCACTATTCCAACAGCATATTTAATTCGTATTTCCTTTGGTGGAATGTTCCTGAAATAAAAAAAAAAGCTTGTAATATGTAAAAATGTGTGTACTCTAATAAATAAAATAACTAGAGCATGAGTGCTGCTTCTGCAGTTTTAGCTTCAACAAGGAATATAGACCCATGTTGTGTACAAACTGACATAGTACACATACTATCATATGCTAAAATAAAAAATCAAAAATAACAGCAAGCACAGTACCATTTCCAATTTGTGTGAGAAGTATTTAGATACACCACTTTCACAAAGATTCTAAAATGCATATATGCACACTTCACTATCCCATGAGGTAGAAGCGATGCAACAGTATTGCTGCACAAGGTACTGTAATGCACCAACAAAAGTCAATGGTTAAAGGTTTTCAGCTATCTTCAAAATATCTCATTTTGTGTTCAACAGAATAAAGGAAGTCATAAGGATTTGAAACAATTTAAGGTTGAGTAAATAGTGGGTACATTTTCAGTTTTAGTTTAACTGTGCCTTTTATATGCAAATTTGGACTTAAGTTTCTAGACAGTTCAAAGATGTTGATTTGCATGTGCAAGCATGTTGAAAGGGATGATTCCCCTAATTTAGATTTTCTTTATTTAATCATTCCCAAGTACTTTAAAACCATTGAGTTTATTTTTTCTAGTGAACACAAATACGTTTTATTTTTTTAATGTCAGAAATCTGTAACCATTGTTTTCTTTAGTACAAAAATCTAAGGTTACATGTTTACAACATTTAAATATCTTCTTTTGTGTTCAGCAACAGAAAAAAAACTGTTTTTTTTTTGACAAGTGAAGGGTGAGTAAATGACTGTTGAACAGGGTGAACTATCTGTTTAATTGGGATAACAATGTATTGTAAAATCATCCAAAAAGTTTTATACTTTACCCATGTTTTCCAATCATGTCTCCAACTACAGCATTCACAAGAATTCGCCTTGTAGAATCTGTGATTTTTCCAGTTGCTCTGTACTCCTGAAGAATCTTCTCCCCTGCACTTTTTTTTCCCACAAGACGTGTTTTAAAGAGCCCATATTATGGATTTTTGAAAATGACCTTCCATGCAGTGTGTTACACAGCTCTAAGTAAAGTGAAATGTCCAGCTAAGGCTTAAATCTGAAAGTGCAAAGTGTTTAAAACGATTGATTCATATATAAAAGAGTCGACGCATTGTTGTTTAAATGAATCGTTATTAGAACGAGTCTTTAGCCGTTTCGGCTTGACGTCAACGCGAAATATAATAGTTGCGCGCGCAGACCCCGGTAAAATTTGAACTGCCCGGCCCCGCCCACAGACAGGAAGGAAAAGTGGAAGACAACAAGCATTGTATTGCAGTAAGTGTTGTAGCATAACCGGCTAGAATAACCGCATAACCAGCGGGACAGCAGTGACGTGTGATCTGAGTAATATCTAAGTAAATCTTTATACTGTTTGATGGCAGTATAAAGATTTAGAGAGAAGTTATTGACAGCTTTTGGTTTTCGCGTTTTGCTCTTTGTAGACGGTCCCTAAGGACCGGTCTCTCTCTCTCTGCCGCCTGCACAGATTAATATGATGCGTCCAGCGCGTAGGCAAAGCTCATTTTTAGGAAAATAAGGTTGTAGGTGATTGTATACATTGCGACGGTTGAAAAGAGGTGCTATTTGTGTAGGAACAATGTTTCGGTCATGAGTTATTGATCCGGAAAACACGACTGCTGCTAACTTTTCTAAACTCATCGACATTCCGGTTAAATCATGACCCGCAGACGCTGTGCTCTGAAGTGCGAGGGAAAAGCTGTGTTATTTTCCCTACCTGGAAATCTCTTTTCCCTACCTGGAGTGGTTGAGGTTTATTTTTGGCAAAATACCTGAGAATTACATCCCTAACACGGTGCTGTGTTCGCGTCATCTCTCTGAAGAGAGCTACACCGATCTACCAGCTTACGACGCGGGATCTGTTGCACGGTTGTTGTTAAAGGATGGATCAACACCCAGTTTATTTGGACCTGCGTGTTCTTCCAGTCGTGTTGACCGTAACAAGGTAAATATGGATGTAGTTGTCTGTATTGTGTTTGCTCCGTGCAGCATGTAGCGGTAGCCATTTAGCTTACTGCCGAATGTAACTATTTGTTGGCTTACAATAGTCCAAGAAGTGTTAATTATTACTGAGTGTTTGTTGTTATGATGAAGAATATAGCAATACGCTGTTGTACAGAAGCATTGATTTGTTTTCAATATGTTCTGGCTGCTGACACGTAAAGGACGTGGCGTGGTGACGTGACGTGGTAGCGTCACGAAAAGGAGGTGCTTGGGGAAAAAGACTCGCTCAGACGATTCATATGGGAGTCGGTGGGAAAATGAGGTAAAAATAAATAGATATTATAAGACATCGAAAGTGTTTTTTAACCTTGCATACATATCATCCTGTTGTTTGGGACTTCAAAAAGTGAAATTTAACCGTTCTCAACCCACCATATGGGCTCTTTAAAAGCTTAACAACAAAAGATAAAAATGGTCAAATCATTTCATAAAGCAACAATTATATAGTTTTTGATCATGTAATCTACCTCCTTGGCCTCTGGAAATTGGTCATCTGTTCGAGCTCTTTTTGTTAAAAACAGAAACACCACTGTCTGTTGGCGACACAGTTTTCATTTCGCTTGAAAATGGAGAGGTTGGTGAGGTAGTAGAATCTAACAAGAAAACAGAATGTTACAACTACATACAGTAACTATTTAAGACACACATCTTTGCATTTGCAGCCTTGCAAACCTTCTGTAGCCATAGAATCAACAATTATCCAAAGTGTGTAAGGCTTTTATTCCATAATGTCTGCAAAAACATCTTCATCCACTTCAGTTCCGGTCACGTCTGCCAAATAAATGGTATGATCTGGAGATATAGCAAATTTCTCCTTGACTACACAAAAAGGCATAAAAAATAAAGAAGATAAATAGATGACCAGAAAAACATATGTTTAAATAAATTACAATTTTCAATCAGTTGTTTAATGAAATCTGTCTCTAAACATGTATTAGGAACCAATATATACATATTAAACCAATACAGAGACTAGCCAAAAGATGCCAGATATCAATTCTATGAAAACTTACCTTCCCGTATAAGAGCATCATATGCTAATTCTGGAAGCTTTATGTATCGCTTATGAGCTTGATATTGTACTTTAAACAGCATTCTGTTGATCATCTGCTTAGAAATAAAATGCATGATTATAAGAGAGTTTGGTAATAACACAGTAAAAACAAACAAAAAAGAAAAACATTAACACATCAACGTTCTTAAAAAGTATTAAATAACATATTATCAGTCACATTTGCAGTATTAATGAATTTACCACAGCGGCAGACATCATACACTAAACTATTATCCTTAATGTAAAAAGAAACAACTTAAAATCCAAGTTAATCATTTTCCTTTCAAGAAAAAATTACAAGTAAAACTTATTTTACTCTACATACCTGCCTAATGCATAGTTCGTAACTTTTCCAATGTGACACGCAAAGCGGCGAGTCTCCGTTTGAAAAAGGAACACTAAATCAGTGTACATTAGCCTGCCTCAAAAATCAATCATACTAGCTGACGGCAAATGTAAAAGAAATACTGTTAATGTTATACATGAAATGATACAAATGAATTCTCCACATGCCCGATTAGAAACACTTACAGATATCTTACACCACGTGTAAAATGGTCAATAGCACACAATGTGCGACGTCTAATAATATACTGGATTAGATTAGTTGATTCAATCACATTTAAAATAAGTTAACATTATACCCATACCAAACAAATAAACAAGACGGTTGAAATGTACAATTTAAACATGTGTGAAGAGAAGTAAACTATCAAAAACATTTTATGAGGCACTCGCAGTAAAAGCAGAAAACATAACGTTACACTACTCTGCAATTCTTTGTTAAAAAGGACATTACTAAGTTATAATTTTGGTAAAATGTACACAAAAACTCACCTGTTTTGGCATTAAGTGAGCGGAAAAGCTGCTGCTGGCATTATAGCTCCACTCCGCTGTCCGTTATTTTCCAAATGTACATGTTGACGACTGACGAGGGGGTCCTGTATGTAAAATATACACTGAAGCGGTGTAGAAAAATTATTTTACAATATTCGCAAAATTAAGGTTTTGCAAAGGTATTTAGGACAATTTATGTAATTAACAAGTAGCCTAGGCCTTTATATGCAAGTAAAAAAAACTGCAGCTTATGCTATTAAATGCAGAAAATGACGTACCTCAACACCAGGTGGCTTTAATGTGGTTAATGCTGCAATGATTCACAGGTATACTCCCACAATCCCGGATCTTAAAGTTGCAAAATCGGCTTATTAATTCTAAAATGTTAAAACCTTGACTTTTTTCTTTTGTCTGCTTTTATGTCAAGTTTCCAGCAAATTAACGAGCTGCTGTTAACACCGCCATTAATGAAAAGGTAATCGTCAAATGCGGACCGTATTGACTCAGTCACCTCAAGTTCCCATATGTGCAATTAACACAGATGAGGAGTATGGAAAGGCAACACCAGAAATGCACACCGTTAATTGAATGAAGCCTTTATTCGTCACATACACTTTCATGCAGTGAAATAGAACCCCCCCGACCATAGACAAACATCACACATTTCAAGGGAAGACAGGTCGACGAGAGGTAGGCGTTTTAGAAAGAGGAAATAGGATAAATTTGGAGAGAGAGGCGAAAAAAAAACTCCCTCTCACATTGTCCTTAAATTAGGGCACTGTGAGATCAGGGAGAAAAAAAGCCCCAGCAATCAAGCACATAAACCCATAGACATAGATATAACATTGCAACAGGGGATGGGAACAGGGGATGTGGATATAGTCTGATGAGGGCGGCAGCCATCTTGTCCTGCAGCTATAAAAAAGCGCTGGTCACAGACCCGCCTACCCACTCCAGTGGGTGAAAGCATGCGAAGGCGTGGGATGCGGGGCTAGGTAGTGATAGTCTATCTGTAGCTGTGTATGTGTGTGTGTGTAAGCCTGTAGAGTCCAACAGGTGTCCTTGGCAGGGAGCAGGAATTCAGAGCGTCTCCTTATCTTGCTATCCGGGAGAAGTTGTTTTGTCTCCAGCTGAGGCCGTTGGCTGGAAAAATACAGAGAAGCCGAAAGAGAAGAAACTTTTAAATTTTGGTCAATATCAGCCAATTTCACCAATATTTAATGTCCATCACTCGTCTCCAGGTCTGACTATTTCTTGTTTCAGAGCTGCTAGTTTCACCCCGATGTTTTCCAATTTGCGGTCTAAGACTACAGTCTGGTTTGTAACAGCTCTGCTCACCACAACTTCAATCAAGCCGACCAGCTTGGTGGGGTTTTGAATCACACTGACCGCTTTCATCAATCATCGATACCCCAGGGCCCCGCATAAGCCCATCAGCAGAAACCCTGTTATCAAAGTTCTGAATAGGTAGATATCTTCAATATCCTCCAGGGACAGAGCAGCCAGGCACACGACGCGCCACTTCTCCCACCCGTCCATCACGTATCCAGCCACAAATGTCCCCGCAGGACAATTGGGCTCCCCCGAGCCCAGACTTCTCGTCAAGAAGATGGTGTCAATTGCGTTCAGAGACCAGTTGATCAAATCCATAATTCCTTTTGTTTTGGAAAGCAGGGCAAGGAAAGCCTCAGAGATAGAATAAGACGAGACACAAGTAGCCAGCCAGGAGAGATATGGGAGGGAGAGGAAAAAAAATGTGACCGCCTTCGCCGAGAGCCAAACGAGAAAGTTAGAGTTAAAGTCACAATTTAACCCTCATCAGCATTAAAAACAGTAAATGTACACTTGGATTTTAACACTATAACACTACAGGGGCTTACACCAGAAGTTCAACACCTCACAATTTCCTGTGTGGGTATGTACAGTTCAGATAAATGAATCAGTGCAATGAATATGTGCAATTTTTAAATGTGCAAATGTTCAGTAAGGCAGTGATTGTGAGGGGTATAAGTTATGAGGAGAGTGGGGGGTGTGTGTGGGGGTCAAAGGAGTCAGTGGGGGGCAGAGTTCAAAAGGGAGACAGCTCTGGGGAAAAAGCTGTTCCACAGTCTGCTGGTTTTTGTCTGAGGAAGCCCGAAGCGCCTGCCGGAAGGCAGGAGAGAAAACAGTCTGTGACCAGGGTGAGAGGGATCCTTGAGAATACTGCGTGCTCTGCGCAGAGATTGTTTATTCTGAATGTCTTTTTCTTGCGCGCTCTTAGTACACTCGCTCAATGAGATTATATGCAGACTTACAATTTGTGTCTTGTGTTGCCTCTTCTATTGGTGCTTTTGGATATGATTTATATTAGTGCACTATTCATTAACAATAACTAAAACACTAAAATAGACTTACATATTACATTTTTTATCTAATAAACCATAACATATTTGGCTGTATGTTATATGATAAGATATTTCCAGTTTCAAACACTTAAAGACACAGAGATTAGGCGTTGGATGTAACCTACATTTTATTTTAAAAACATTTATTAAACACCAAAAAGGTGCACTATACTAATCAAATAAAAACCTTTAAACTAAAATATAACTAACACAAGCAGAAATGTAACTGATAAAAATAAGGAAAAATTTGATAAGGTATTATAGTCTACTGTAATATTCAGGTGACCAGCTTTCAGCAGGGCATCCAGGGATCAATTGCTCATTTCTGGTCAGGGACATAACAGAAGAGGATGCTTTTACTTTAACAATAGAGTACCTGGATCACACTAATGGGCAAAGCCTAAACCTAATCGATTATGATTATGGGGGTACCTGAGTATTCTTGCACCAAGCTGCACATGCACATCCACATGCTCTGCAGCAATACATTCCACTTTTTCAACATTGACACTGCCTAGTACTGCACTGACTTCCACTTTCCTTGCACCCACAGCTCATCAGCTTCAAACATCTGGCCTGTAAAGGTTCTTTTGTTAAAAGCTTGGGGACTAGCACACCATCATGTGCCAACCACAACTAGTTGGTGAGGGCAACTCTGGATGAGTCACAAGTAACTGTTTCCAAACCTTTGTTTGATAGTGTGCCCTCATGAGGTGCAGAGACAAGGCCTCATTTGTTGGTGGCAAAATATTCACATCGGCTTTTACCTTCCTAAACTGTTTTCCACGCAGTCCTTTTTCTTAATCCGGTGAAATGGCTAGTAGTATCACATCCATTGATGGCATGAAAGGTCAACAGACCATCAATGATTTCATTTAGCATTTTGATGTCATGAACCTTTATGTTCCGTGGTTTCTTGGCTGTTTCTGCTTTCATCCAGACATCAGAGCTCAATTATTAAAGAAAACACAAGAAGCAACAACAGTACATCCGTGTCTCGGCATTGAATTATAAGCCCCTGAATCACTTTGGCTGTTGCTTCAACTGCATGTAGCAATATGCATGTATTTGCTTCGTAGTTGGGAAACATCAATCCCTGCTCCAAATGCCAGTTTTTCAGGACTGTCAAATCCCACACTTATTACAATTCCCTGACCATGACTGTGAACATGCTTTTCAAGCTCACTTGATAGGAACTGGGTCAGGTTGGCCTTGTTTTCATCCATTTCAATAAAGCTCTTCCAGTCAGCTGGTATCTTCACATCCCTACTGACAAAGGTGCAAATCTTTCTTAAGTGCTACATTTTGCTCTTGTTTAACCTTATACAGAGTTCTGTTGGTACCGATCAAACACTAGCTACATGTTCCCATGTAGATAACCAGTCACTATCTGCATAAAACCCCCAAGCATAATCTACAAAAGATGATGCATTTACAGGTTTTCCTATTGCTCTTACTAAGGCCATGCCATCAATGATGGTACATGTGCTCACAACAGATGAACTTAGCTCTGTCTCCTTTACACAAGCTTGTAGTATGGTAGCTAAGTCAGCTTTGTTATTCGGTCTGAGTGTTGAATCTGACGTGGCAAGTGACAGGGGGACTGCATGCAGTTCTTGTTGGAGAAGCTCATCTATGTTAACCTCTCTACCACTGTCCATGGATACAATGATCTGATGTGAAATATCCCTGTCAGGCTTCACGCACTTGGATATGAGCTTTACAAGTTTATCTGTGCTGTTCAGATTTGAGACTGTTTTGGGGTTTCTCTTGGTAAGGGTGCTGTGATAGTCTATGCTCACTGTGCTCAATCTGCTTTTCACAAACTCATTGACCATTTTTTTCCCCAGACTCTGCAGCATTTATAAGGTCTTTCAGAAAATCTTCTGAAGCCACATGACCGGTTGTCAAAGAAAACAGCTCATGCAAATTCTTCTGCTGAAAGACGTGTTATCTTTGGAACTGGTCTACAAGTTTAACCACATCATTGTTATCCCTTCTTTGCCTTGATGGAAGGCAGTCTTTGTGGGTGACTTCATCATCTTCTCCATCATGTGTCAGTCCAAACAAAGATCTGTTATCCTGTGCTAAGGATGCTTGTTCGTTGTAGGTGATTGACCAACGGTTTCTAGCTGATTCATTTTGAGTGATGCCTACCAACCCTCCAGCAACCTTTCCAGTTTTGTTAGTATGCTCAAGACACAAGTCATAAGACTCATTGAAGCTGTGATTGGTCTCTTTGGCTACAAAATCTCCATCTAGGAAGCCATTGTAAACCTCTGGTGCTGTCTGTGCCAGATGTTTTCTTGTATGCTATGAATACAACACCCATCTTGTGTAGTGAGTGTGGTCATATGCGACAAACCAAGGCATCATGCTCTTAAAGGTTGACATGTATAATTTCCAGTTGCCACATCTCAGAGCCTGTGTGAATGCCAGGAGAATGGACACAAGCTCAATCTATTGTCTCCAGAAGGCAAAAGTTGGTTTGTCTTTGTTAGCCATGGCAAATTCAGCAAGTAGATATTCAAGCTCTCCTACTTTTAGCACAAGTTCTTCATAGCGTACTGCAGCTGCTTCAATTTCTCCACACCGTAAGTGTTTTGATATTACATCTGCCAACTCAAAGCAACTGTTGTCTATTGTGATATCATTGTCATCCATCCACAGCAGAAAAGATGGCCACACTATTCTCCAAAGTGCTTTAAAGGCAAGTTTGCTGCTACACAGCTCCATCCCTTTCCTTTCAGAATGTTTTCAGCTGTGTTCTTTCCAAAAACACCACTTTCCTCAAAAATGTCTCTCAATCCTGAATCAGCAGAGGTGCTAGCCAATAATCTTTGATAGGTTCATCTGCACATGAAATCCACACAGGAGAATAACAACATTCTCACACTCTTTTTGTTGGTGCCACTGAAGCATCTTTGCTTTACAGTAGAGCTGCTCATCAAAGGTGATAAAGGTATACATTTGGCCTAGTTTTGTAGTCATTTTGTGGCAATTCTGTAAAACTGTCTGTAGTGGCTATTTTCTTTAAGGAGGCTCTCTCAGTGGTCAAGGAGACAAATTCTTACCCAAAGTGTCTTTTAAAGTTTTATTCTTTGCAAAGAAGGTCAGACAGTCATACAGCAACGCAAGTTTCTGCAGAGTGTGAGACACTGAAACTAAGTGTGTTCTCTTTTTATCTAGTTTGCTAAGCTCACAAGGTCAGGAATGACATAGAGAATGAATCACAGTTACATCAACGCACAAATTTAACCTTTGATTGTCTATATTTCAGTCTTAACTACCACATGAACATATAGCTTGTTAAATCACCATGTAGGTACCCAAATCTTGTCTGGTGATAAACATATTTTAAAGTGGTCACACATAGCCTAATGTAAACAGTACATCCATGGAAGAATAAAAGAACAGACCTTTATAATGTATATAAATGAATGTCCACCACAATTCATCTGTTTTTATCATTCATTGATAACATAAAACTAAATCCATACTATATTAGCTTCTAAAACTACACATAGTTCATAATCATTAGGTTAATCGTTTTTAACAGGTTCCTGCACACACCATATACACTAGAGATATTCAAGCATTCTTCTCTCCCATTAAGGTTTTTACTTTCCAAAATATCCCTCTTCCCTGGAAGCCGGGCTAAACGAATAATCACTGTTATTGCGCTCCCAACCGAAGTTGGACCCTCAGTCACCCCCAGAGTTTCAAATCACAGAAATTGCCTGTTAATTTTACACTACTGTTATTTCATACACCTAGTAAATTCTGTTAAACATTGATTCAATTAGTTACAAATCACTAATACTCTAAATCATTAGTTCATCATCAATAACATCATCCACAAACATAGGAACATGTTGTTGTTTCTCCACTCTTTAACATTCATCACATTTACATTCTTCCCTCAATTATCATGTAAATGATCACTCTTTTAAAATCAATTACAGAACATATTAACTCATGCAAATGTTGTTTTGTTTTTGTTTGGATAGACCCAAAATACATATAAGCAAGCAAATAGTTATTTTTACACCTAAAATAGTAAAATCTTTGTAAAATTATCCAATTAAGCAACAGCCATCACCTAATTTTTTTTTTTTACTCTTAATTGATTTACAATTTTTCCATTTCCACATAGCTGTCGCTATCATCAAAGTCATAGTCAAAATCATCATCCATGTCAATGTTCATTCCCTCTTCATTAACAGTTATCCTTACCACCTGATGTGATGTTGACGCTGTAATCAATCTACTCACTGATCATGATATAAATCTAAATAAACATGCCAGACAACATAATATCATTAGACCTATTCCTAGTATAGGTAACACCACATTACAGACCCAATAAATCCAATCTCCCCATTTGGATGACAACCAGTCTAGCACTCGGAATGGATGCCAACGAAGCTTTCCATCCATCTTCAGTTTGGGCCTGATGGTCAAGCACAGCTGTTCACCTCTCTTTTGGTCGCTTTCTCCTCCAGTCTGTGTCTTGCTTTGGTGTTAAACTCAGAAGTTACTGTTTCACACACCTCTCGACTTTGCTGTTGTTTCTCCGCAGCTGTGACCTTGCTTAACTCAGATAGCAACTCGCTGTTTTCCTCAGACAGCTTCAGAGCCCCTTTTTCTCTCCTACTGCCTTGTTGTCCTCCTCAGATGATGGAACCCCTTCTGCGATGGCTAGCATGCACCCACATCGATCTTTCCGCAACTTTCACCGCTGTTTCAGTAGTCAGTAGCACTTGGAACCAACCCAACCAGCGTTTCGCTCTCCAGCTCTTTCTCCTCAGATCCCGAATCACCACGAAATCGCCAGGCCTTAGATTGTGCAGCGGCCTCTCTGGCCGTCCCCTGTGTAGCTTTAACCTGTACACAGACATCAGACAACAGAGAAGACATTAATACACAATAATTCAACATTTCATTTTCACACACATCTGTTGAAGGCAACTGCTGTCTTCCCCCATTCACACCTACACGTGGTGGTTTCCCAAAGAGATTTTCAAACAGGATCAAATTCATTTTTTATCTTTTTCTCGTTCTCATATACATCAGGACTATTGGTAGAGCTTTAACCCATGAAAGTCCTGTGTCTTCACAACATTTTGCCAATTTATTTTTCAGTGTACCATTTTCTCTTTCAACAGATCCACCTGAAGCTGGATGGTAACTGCAGTTTGTTCTCAAATCAATTCCCAAAAACTGACCCACTTGTTTCATTGCATCATTAACAAAATGAGTACCGTCTCTCAACTTATTCCCCATCTCGGGACAATCTCGGTCAGTAACGCTTTTGCCAATTTGTGTATTTCAAATTACACATCATCTACAGAAATTGTCCGCAAATGTGGTAAACCCCTTCATGAACCACAGTTCTTTCATTTGCGCAACCATTGCTGTTTTCGACGCATGATCTTTACCATGAATTAATTTCACATAGTGTTGGAAAAAATGTTTTGGTAAACAAGCCTTGCCCTCAACTCTCTTCCACACATTTCACTCAGCCAGACTGTCTCCACTTGTTTTTCTCCAGTCCAGTCGCAAATGTTTACACCTCCTGTAAGGAAGAACAGATATCGTTGTTATTGGCAGCAGATAGCAAAGTACATTCAGAGCTGTCCTCGTCTTGGGACGCTGCGACTTTCGCTGCTGCGTCAGCCCTCGAGTTACCTGCGGATACAAAATCTTTGTTGTTAGTGTGCGCTGCGCATTTGCAAATGGCCAGTTTGCTAGGTATTAAAATTCATTTAAGTGCAGCCACTGTAGGTGCACCAAAAGGAGCATGTATTGGTCGACCATCAAAATTTTGCTGTTTTCACAAAGCCCCAAAATCATGAGCTACCCCAAATGCATATCTTTAATCAGTATAAATTGTGACTTCTTTTTCTGCCATCAATTTACACCCTTCTGTCAAAGCCACAAGCTCTGCAACCTGTGCAAAATAGTGCCCTGGTAGCTTCCCACAGACCATCACATCAAATTCAGTTGTTACTGCGTAGCCAACTTTGTTCTGGCCTGTTTGTGGATCTTTAAATGCCGAACCATCCACAAAGAGGACATTTTCACAATTTTCGAGTGGCTCGTCGGAGAGGTCAGGTCGTGGTGTACACACCCGATCAACTGATGTGACATTTGGCATATCTAATAAGAGATATTAGAGCTGTCAACAAATGCAATGTTTTTTTGTTCTTACAGTATCATGGACACTGCGTGCGGCACCATCAGTATCAAATCAGCATACCCAACAAAGTCATAACAGCTTTTTCCACAGCTGCCACGGCTCTTAAGCAACGTGGCGGGCCTGCTGCTACAGGGTCAAGTTTGCTCAAAGTAGGCCACAGGTCACAGTCTACCACCGTGGTCCTGTAGGAGTAATGATGTCATAAAACCACACCTTTCATGTACCATCAGAACAAACGGTTTTGTTGGGACAGGTAGTCCCAGTGCAGGAGCTTCAGTCATTTGTAATTTCATGTTTACAAATGCCTGCTTTGCCTCTGCTGTCAATTGTAATTTGTCAGTAAATGTCATCCCCTTCCCTAAAGTTAGGACTCTTAGGGGCTGTTCCAAAATTGCATAATTTGGAATGAATGTGCGGCAGTATGAGCACATTACCAAAAAAGACAACATTTGTTTTTTTGGTTAGTGGTTTTGGTACATCTTTTATACCTTTCACTCTTTTGTCAGACACAGATTTGCTGTCTGGAGTAATGACATGTCAAAAATGTTACTTTCTGTTTGACAAATTGCAGTTTAATTAAACTGACTTTGTGACCCTCCATAGCTAAGTGCTTTAGGAGAGACACAGAGTCACATACTAGTCTGTTCGTTTTAATCACAGACCAATAAATCGCTAACGTATTACAAAATAACAGTTCCAGCTGTCATAGTCAAAGGTTCCAAACTTTTCAACAGGGCCTCATTATAAACAGTCAATAAGATGCAAAACCCTGACACAAACATGTAAAAGTGTGGCCTTTGCCATTTAAAAATTAAATGCAAACCAAACACTGGCTATCTTTGTCCACTGGCACGCTGAAAATGCATTTGCCAGGTCAACCACAGAATAAAATTGTGATTTTTCAGGAATTTGTGACAAAATCAAGTATGGGTTAGGAACCAATGGAGCTCTTTGCTTGACAGCTGCATTTACTGCTTGTAAATCTTGTACGAAATGCCATTCTGTTGGCATTTCATTATCCTTTATCTTTTTTTTTTTTTTTTTTTTTTTCTTTAAACAGGACAAATAGGTGTGCGGAATTGTTGCATGGGACAAAAACAGCTTGCACCAGTAAAGCTTTAAATACTGGAGTGATGCCATCAATGGCTTCTTTATTCAAAATAATCTAATTATTAAGATTATGCCTATGATCAGATTTGGAAGTGATTATCACTGGATCACAACCTTTGATTAAACCCATTTTATGTTTGCTTTTAGCCCCCAATTCATTTGGCACTTCTGCTAAGGCCAGGTGAATGTCTACTGCATTAAAGTCAGCCATGCAGTTTTCACACAAAATTTGTCAATAGCCGTTATAATTCTTAATACAGCTATTTCATTCATGCAGTCACACCTAAACGCTTTCAACTGCTCGCTTCATTCTACCCCTCCTTTCTTTTCTCCCTGTCTACTTCTTCAACACAATTTCACAAACTGGTGGAATAGAAACAGTCAGACCAAGACTTATGTTTGGCCTTTCAGATTGATAAGTGATACAGCCTGTTCTAACATGAGATAAAGTGAACGCTGCTTCTCTCTCAGAGACACAGAAATCACACACAAACTTTCTTTCCACTACATCTTTTCTAAAATCAAAGTTTCATCCACCTGTGCCTCAACCCAAGCTTTCTCAAATTCCTTATCAATTACGACATGTGACGTCCAATGCAGTTCACCAGGAAACATTATATCAATGTCGAAAGGTTTTACTCATTCTTTAGCCAATTAGAAAATTAAATCAGCCCATTCTTTATTTTCAGTCAACTATTCATAGGCTCACTGTGGTGTCTGTGATTCAAACAGCAAACAACAAAACTCCTCCCCTTCTTCCACTCTCACTCTTGAGGAATCTGCTATTACAACTAGGTTTAATTTACACAAAATATCCTTTGCCAGCAATGGAATGGGACATTTTGGTAAACAAACAAACTCATGTTTAAAAACTTTGCCCCCCTCTGTCTCACTGGTCAGCAGAGCTGTAAATCGCTTAACGACTCTATGACCAGATGCAGACAGAGACTCGTGAAATTTGTTTGTCAAAGGCATTACACACTGCAGGTCACATGGTCATATGCAAGATTTGCTGGCTCCACTATTAGCCAGAAACTCAATCAAAGTTTTCTCAATCAACATAGAATATCTTGGCACATTCAAAAATGCTTCATTATCAAAAAACAATGCCATTCCATCAGAAAAATCATCAACATTACTGTGATCAAAATTACAGTAGGAAATGCAAGCTTTTTCTTCATTGCAGATAGCCGAACAGATATCAGTGTATGTGTATATGTGTGTATAAAAATGTGTCTGCATTTTAAACTTGTTAGTAAAAAATGATCACTTCCCTTTACTGTAGCTGTTGGCTGCTTGCCCAAACCCCCTACGTTCTGCTCTTCCCTCTCCGCACATCAGCTCCTCGATGTTGGTTTACGCTCTTCGGGTCAATCCTTTGACCAAAGTCCATCTCGGTGGCAAGCGCAGACAATTGGTACAGTTTCTCGTCACATGTACCACAGGCTCTGCAAGTTTCATCGCCACCTACCACATTCCAGTTTCCCCATCTTCTGGTATCTCTCTCACCCTTACACCTTCGTCGCCTTTAAACTTGCGGTATCTTGGGTTTTCTGGTCTTGATGCTGTTCGTACAAGGGCCATAAGTAGCTCCTTTTCTGCTTTCTTCTTGCCTTGCTCTTGCTTCGCTGTCAGCTTGTCTTCAGCATGTTGAGCACACAGCAGAATGTCTGTTAAACATCCGTTTCTCCAGTTCAAACAGATGTCCTCAGCTCGCTTGAGGTGGGAATTTCGTTGGTCCGGTCGGTCTTCTGAGAGGGCAGCAGTCGAGGTCTGGGTCAGTTTTCAGGGCTTACAGCTCAGCCACGGGATAGTGATGATACGGCGGAACATGTATAGAAACATATTTATAAAAAGGGTTAGCAGGGCTAATCAGTCTTTCATTCACACTCTCACATTTTTCATTCGCTATTTTCTTCACCTCATCTCACCCATTCTTTTCCCTACATGCCAGCTGCCTTTGCAGCACTTTTCTCTGTCTCTTATCTGCCTCCCTCAGTCAACAATTAACAGTGTCTCCATATGACACACACACACATGCTTTCTACAACAACCTCCTCTGACTTTCCTCTTCCGACTTTCTGACTCCTACACTGTGTTTAACCTGGTAACACTCAACGTTCCCTTTCCCGGAAAGTTGTCATATTTCATTAATTTTCCTATATTTTGCATGCCTTTTTCTCCATATAATTTTTTTTCATATTCCAAAACACCAGTGTATTATATTTTCTCACTTTACTTTGGGACTTCCCCATACTGGCCGCTACCCCTCTCTTTGGACTTTTTCAGTACCTATAATCTGCCGGACGTCTCCGACAGATTTCGATTTTTCACCTAAAATCGAAAAGTTAAGCTATCCAGCTCCAATGGGGCGGCCCTCAATTTCAAGTAAATCGCGCACTTGCCCCGGATTTCAACCCCCTCCTGGGAGTAAATCGCAGTTAGCTAGCCAGACATAACTAATAGGTCTTGATCTTAGTCAGGCGCCAGATCTCACTTTTGTAAGGTCTTGATCTCAGTAAACTGCTAGATCTCACTTGTAAAAAGATCTTGATCACAGCCAAATTGCTAGATCTCACTTGTGTAAGGTCTTGACCCCCCGCCTGATGTCAAATCTCACTTGTTTAATTACGCTGCTATCCCACAGAGAAAGGTCTGCCAGTATGGTGGTCAATTTTCCCTTAGTATAAACAAAGAATTTGTCTCTTACCAGAGAGTTTGGATTCCACTTGAGTTCCTTTTTTCCAGATGTCAGTGGGGTTCCTCTCCGGGCCCGGCGGTCGGTCCCTCAACCCTCAACGTGTGGGGCAGGGCTGTGACACAAAGTCCCAGGATGATCAGTCACCGTCCGCAGGGTCCGAAAAAGTTCCTCCAAGACATCCCACTATTCTGACACCAAATTGTAGTGGCTATTTTCTTTAAGGAGGCTCTCTCAGTGGTCAAGAAGACAAATTCTTACCCAAAGTGTCTTTTAAAGTTTTTTTCTTTGCAAAGAAGGTCAGACAGTCATACAGCAACGCAAGTTTCTGCAGAGTGTGAGACACTGAAACAAAGTGTGTTCTCTTTTTATCTAGTTTGCTAAGCTCACAAGGTCAGGAATGACATAGAGAATGAATCACAGTTACATCAACGCACAAATTTAACCTTTGATTGTCTATATTTTAGTCTTAACTACCACCTGAACATATAGCTTGTTAAATCACCATGTAGGTACCCAAATCTTGTCTGGTGATAAACAGATTTTAAAGTGGTCACACAGCCTAATGTAAACAGTACATCCATGGAAGAATAAAAGAACAGACCTTTATAATGTATATAAATGAATTTCCACCACACTGTCCAAAGTGTGTCATAGACATGTGCTGGAGAATTTATGATGTGCATCAATCCAGCAACTGCTTTTGGCTGATCAGATTTTGATATAAGGTGGTTGAAGCCACTCCAAGATTGAACAACCTGGTTGTCTGTGTTCTGTAATCTACATACTGTATAATCCAAGCAAGATCTTGAATCTCTCATTGTTTAGTTGTTTTTATTTACTTGTGTGTCTGCGTCATACATTTCTGTACTGACATTTTTACAGGCTATTAAATAAAATAATAATAATAATAATTCTTATTATTATTATTTATTATTATTAAGTAGGATATTGTTTATTTATTCATTCATTTGTTTTTTAAGTCTACAATTACAACTGTGACACATTCAAACCACTGCAAAAATGTTCTAACAACTAGGCCCATGCCATATAAATTAGACTACAGACACATTCCTTAATAAAAAACCTACTATAAATTAAAACCATTAACCCAGGGGTCTCAAAATCAAATTTACCTGGGGGCCGCTCGAGGCAGAGTCTGAGTGAGGCTGGGCCGCATCAGGCTTTCTACAAGAAATTAATTATATTATTAATTTCTAATTTGTTTATTTTTTCATCTTATTTTGAGTTAAAAAATAGAAATAAAGAGATTCGAGAAGATTGGAATTTTTTAACAACATAAGAAGAAAAAAAACTATTAATAAAAAAAATAAATCAGTATCAGTAATAAATAGTAATAATAATAATAATAATAATAATAATAATAATAATAATAATAATA
>CAIGQQ010029300.1:259067-303618 GCA_903798035.1 Danio albolineatus
TAATAATAATAATAATAATAATAATAATAATAATAATAATAATAATAGTTAGATTTACTGTAATCCGCTTTCTGTTGTTACAAGAGGGAAAAAAGCATTTTCATTTGTTTTAACTTGTTTTCACAAGTAACAGTGTGACCGTATCATTTGTAACAATAACTAATTTATAACAATAACTAATTGGTCCGGGTTACCAGGGAATCCTATTGCCGATGGACAGGTGTCGATATGTGACTGCAGATAACTACATTAGGCTGCATTGAGTTCCATTTACTTTTCTTTTATCCCGCGTACGTATCACTTTGATTTCTTTTGTCAGAAAGAGAGAGCTTACATTAACTCTCTAAGTGCCATTTCAGTTCACTTCCAAGCAAAAAATAGCAATTAAATAACTCACTCAGTCTCTCTTTAAGAAGAGCCCACAGTTCGCTCCTCTTTCATGTTCTGTGGCTGACTTGACTCGCGTTGCTTTTGTCACATTATCCTGATTCAGGGAGGCAGTTCCTGCTTCTCGAGATCTCTTTCGATCAGGCTCATTAACAGTTTTACTTGTGGTTTTAAAAAAATAAAAGTATGATTGACTGCCTTTCTGCTATTTTGAGAATACACATATTTAGGTAGGCCACTATGCCATTATTTATTTGCACTGCTCACTATCTCTATCATCCTGCAGGCCGCATTTGGCCCACAGGCCGCGGGTTTGAGACCCCTGCATTGACCTATACTATATAGCCTATTTTTGTTTTCTCAAGCTTTGGAGATGCAATGTAAATTCCACTTTTAAATAATAGTCACCTATAGCTTTCGTCATGAGCCACGGCTAAAAATATCATATATATTTTCAAAGTGCACTACGAAGGGAGCGCAATTGTCAACATGAAGGCCGCTAAAACTAAACTGTAAAAATAGGCTACACTAAAGGTAAATTACACCTAAGAGAGATGACCTTAATTTATTATTATTATTATTATTATTATTTTTTATCATTCTGAGTTTAAATGTTGAAACGTTCTGAATGAATAGGCCATAGAGGGGATAATTGGGAGAATAATTTCCAGAATTAATTCAGCATAGAGGACGTGATGGGCTATAATACACCAGGAGCTCCCTCATATACTGGGGAGCTGAGCCGTTCAGGGCTTTGTAAGTAGTCAGTAAAATAAAAGAATTCATACGATATTTAATAGGGAGCCAATGTAATGTTGAAAGAACTGGAATAATATGATCATATTTCTTTGTTCTAGAAAGCACTCTAGCAGCTGCATTTTGAACTAGCTGAAGTTTGTTAATTAGGCCAACAGGGCAGCCGCCTAGTAATGCATTACAATAATCTAATCGAGACGTCATGAAAGCATGAAAGAGCTTTTCCCCATCAGACATTGATAGCATGTGTCGAAGATTGGCAACATTTTTAAGAAGAAAAAATGCAGTTTTACAGATGCTTGAAATCTGGCCTTCAAATGACATGCTGCTATCAAAAGTCACACCCAAAATTTTGGCTGAAGATGAGGACTGAACTAAGAATCTATCAAGGGTTAGACAGTTCTAGGTTTTTGAGTATGAAGTTTTTGGGTTTAATAAGCAAGACCTCAGTTTTATCTGAATTTAGTAATAAGAAGTTATTAGTCATCCAATTTTTAATATCAGCTATACAATCTGTTAATTTAGTAAATTCATACAAATGATCAAGTTGAGAGGAGATATAAAGTTGTGTATCATCTGCATAACAGTGGAAGCTAACTCCATGTTTTTAATGATATCACCTAGCTGTAGCATATATAGTGTGAAGCGTAATGGACCAAGAACTGAGCCTTGTGGTATACAGAATACAGTACTGTACGCGCCTCTCATTTCTCACGGCCACTCCACACAAGTGGACATTGTTAGACACAATCTATCGGACATTGTTCCGCTTTCATGAACAAAGGTTGTCACTGCACGAATCATGCCAGTCAGTCACAGATAGTTTAAATAAAATTCGATTTAAAATAAAACCCAGATACAATCCTAATCTATATTAAGTGTTCTTATGTCTTTGGTTTTATTTATATAATTTACTTCAGTATGTCACTAAAATTAGACCTATACTGCAGTAAAGATCTATTTTAAATACTGTAGAAAGTGATTCCAACATAAAAGTAGAATGAAAAATAAATATTACGTTTATCCCCCATATTTTATGGGACAATTGATCCTGTGAAAACATGTGAAAATATTAGATTATTGTACTGAGAACAGACTGTTGTCTGAGTTCGTGTCACAAAGGGGAATTTCCTGACTTGCCATATCCAAATGCACCTTTAATAATTTTTGCATATGATTAGGCTATAATAAAAAAGCTTTATTCTCATTTTTTCGTTAAGTTTTATTTCAAAGCTTTATATATATCTATATACAATTGAAGTCAGAATTATTAATTATATAATTAATTATATAATTATTTATTTCAAACAAATTATGTTTAATAGAGCAAGATATTTTTCACAGTATGTCTGATAATATTTTTTCAGTAACACTTTACAATAAGGTGTTGTGAATTTGTCTGTCTGGCTCACGGCACCAAACTGTTTTGAAATTCTAAGATGAGTAATAAAACCAGGGAGAACTTACGGTTAAAAGCAGAGTGCTTTAATAAAGTCGGCGTCGCTGTGGCATCATCAGAATCAGTTTTATTGCCAAGTGTGCTTCACACACACAAGGAATTTGCTTTGGCTACAGAAGCTTCCAGTGTACATAAAGTGACAAGTGACAACACAGAATAAATATAAAAAAAGAAGACAATAGACATTAAACAGAGATGCAGTCAGTCCAACGATCTGGATGTTGAAATGTATGTACAGATTTGTTATAAATATACAGGTTATAAGGTGCTGTTTACAAATGCGTAAGTATTGCATTGTATGTTGTTATAAGGTGCTGGGTACAAATGCCTACGGAGAAGTATTGCATTGTATATTGTTATAAGGTTATGTGTACAGATGCGCAAGGAGACGTATTGCATTGTATGTTGTTATAAGGTGCTGTGTACAAGTGCGTATGAGAAAGTATTGCACGTTTATTGCACAACAGGAAAAATATTAACTGTTCATGAGGTAGATGGCCTGAGGAAAGAAACTTTTCCTGTGTCTGGCAGTTTTTGTTCTCTGTAGCGCCGGCCAGACGGTAACAGTTCAAACAGGAAGTGTCATCGAAAGAACTCAGAACTAGTACAGTCATGCACTAGTTTAAATACATTTTTACAGACATTGATACATGAAGGTGGAGACAGTCTAAAACAAAGCATGCAAATTAAGCCTTAGAGTCAGCATGATAACCGGCATATAGGTGTTAGAATCCTGCCCAGCTCCTGACCATGAGTTAATCAACAAAAGGGGTTTCTTTGATCACCTAAAGACAAAGGCAGAGTCATTGAGACCTTGCCCATAGCATTTGCATCACTTTGGCTCAGCCAGGGCTCAGAAAGACAAAAGGGTCAATGTCCCTCATGGCTGGGCTGTTAATGAAATTATGTAATTAAAACCAAAGAACATAACTTTTCAGTTATATGTTGATTATTATTAATTTGTAACTAGATTATATAAATGTATAATCCCACAAAGGTTCATTAGTTAATGCATTTACTAACATGAACAACACTTGTACAGCATTTATTAATCATAATTGAACATTTACTATTGCATTATTAACATCCAAGTCCATGCTTGTTAACACCGTGAGTTAACATGAACTAACAATAAACAGCTGTATATTTATTAACTAATGTTAAGTAACATGAACAAATACTGTAGTAAATGTATTGTTGATTTGTTTGTTCATGTTGAAAATGAGCTTGCATGTAGTGTGTAACACAGCTCTAAGTGAAGTGAAATGTCCAGCTAAGGCTTAAATCTGAAAGTGCACAGTGTTTAAAACTATTGATTCATCTATAAAAGAGTCGACTAATCGTTCTTCAAATTAATTGTTGTTATAACGAGTCTTTAGCCGTTTCGGCTTGACGTCATCGCAAAACATAAGCCCCGCCCACTAGTTGCGCTTGCAAACCCGGGAAAGTTGAAACCCCCGGCCCCGCCCACAGACAGGAAGAAAAAGTGGAAGACGACAAGCACTGTATTGAATTCCGGTTAAATCATGTCACATGGACGCTGTGCTCTGTAGTGTGAGGGAAAAGTTGTGCTCTTTGCCCTACCTCAAGATAAAGCTGTGAAGAGTCAGTGGTTGAGGTTTATTTTTGCAAAAATGCCTCAAGCATTATAGCCCCAGCCTTGTGCTGTGTTCCCTCTGAGGAGTGCTTCTGAAATCTACACGCTTACACTGGGGGATTTGTTGGCCGTTTGTTAAAGGAAGGATCAGAAAAGACTATTGATGTATGCAAGGGCGGACTGGTCAAGGGGAGCAACGGGACATTTACCGGTGGCCTGACGGCCGATTTGGCCTGCCACCATGAATCTGGCCTGCACCCTCTATCCAATCTCTCATTCTTTCTCCTTTTTAATGTAAGTGCGATTAAAACTGTTGCCTCATTGTTTTCTCTAGCTTGCAAATTATGAATTTAATTGTGTTTTGAAAATGAGTGTCGATTTGTTTACGTGTTCCTGCACACGTGCGGCGGTTATGGTTCATAATGGTTTAGCTTTTGCCACTGTGTGCATTAATACTGAATGTGTGTCACTGTTTTTACTTATGGTTAAGAATAGAGTATTATGCTGGGAGATCAGGGAGGTTGAGTTCGGGGGTGAGATGTCTGAATAGCACTATTGAGAACTGGGTACTGTGATGTTACTAACTCCTGTGAAGCGTGTTTCGGGCGCTGCGGTCGGATCCAATACCAGTGTTGGCAACCCTGGGGCTTCACAGACCTTACCAAAATGCTGAGGACCGGGCGGTGGTTTTCTGGGAGAAATAATAAATCAGGAGGGTGCCGTTAGATGGGTCTGAAATACGGGCTACTACTGGGGAAAAAAAAAAGTGTTGGCAGGTATACTCACGCATTCACTATGCCGTGATGGGCATTCTCTCAGGCTGAGCACTGTCGACCAATCGCAACAGACTGGGTCATCGACTCATCGGTCCAATCAGCACAGATTAGCATCGCTCTAAGGAGTAGTTTGGGAACAAATTAATCGCTGAACGATTCATATGGGAGTCGCTGGGATGAGGTATAAATAAATGCATATTATAAGACAATGAATGTGTTTTTTGACCTTGAGTGTATATTGCCTGTTGATGATGAAGACCCCCAAAACCAAAATATGACCCTTTTTATTGTATATAGGGGCTCTTTAACTAATTAACCTTATTGTAAAGTGTGCCCTTTTTTTCTTCTGGAGAAAGTCTTATTTGTTTTATTTCGGTTTAAATAAATGCAGTTTTAAATTTTTTAAGAACCATTTTATGGTCAAAATTATTAGCCCCTTTTTGATAGTCTACTGAACAAACCATCATTATACAATAACTTTCCTAATTATCCTGTCCTGCCTAGTTAACCAAATTAACCTAGTTAAGCCTAAATTTGAGAAGCCCGAATAGAGAATACATTGTTTATTAAATTAAAACAATATATATATATATATATGAAGCAGGTTGGATTGTAGCGAGACAGAAGGTTGGTTAGATAAAAAGAAGCTATATTATTTAAAGCTCTATAGGTAAGAAGCAATAGTTTATTATTAATATTTAACTTAACAGGCAGCCAGTGTGAGGAAATTAAATTAGGGTGATGTGGTCATATTTTCTTGACCTTTACTTGCATTTTTAGAGGATGATGGGCAACCAGCAAACAGAGCATTACAGTAATCTGGCCTAGAAGTCATAAAAGCATGAACTAGCTTTTCTGCAGGGGATGCTTTGTAGCTTTGCAATATTTCTCAGATGCAAGAAAGTGGTTTTTGTGACATGGGAGATATGATTTTCAAAAGTTAAGTTGCTGTTTAATATAACAACCAGATACTTTACAGTAGAGCTAATACTAACATTGTAATTGTAATCCCTCTAATTGCAGATCAAGTGGTGAGATCTTCTGTGTATAGGATTTTGGTCCAATAAGTAATACTTCTGTTTTGTCCAAATTTAAAGAAGGAGATTGTTGGTCATCCAATCTTTAACATCTTTAATACAATCAGTTAACTTAGACAGTTCAGACGTCTCATAAGGTTTTGTTGAAATATATAATTGACTATCATCTGTAAAATCTGATCCCATGCTTTCTAATAATGTCTCCCAGGGGAAGCATGTATATTGTAAACAGCATAGGGCCTAAAACTGAATGGATTGCTTGTTATCCTCACAGTATCGAAAATCAATATTTTTCAAGGTATCATATCAAATTTACAAATTACAATATTGTGACAACACTAATGGGGACTCTATACTATTCAGTGAGCATCGTCCTTTGGATGAGACAATAAACTGAGGTCCTGATTCTCTGTGGTCATTAAAAATCCCAGGATGTCCTTTTAAAAGTGTAGGGGGTTGTACACGGCATCCTGGCTAAATTTGCAATTGATACAATATAGCCATGTTTAAATAGGCTTTGGCTGAATGTGCATTGCAATTGTCTCATGGCCTAGTGGTCACATGCCTAAGGAGACGCACAATACTGTGCTCTGTCTATGAAAACTGAAGGTATTTTATACTGGATGAGCACTTTCTAGATGTGAGTATAATGTTATTTATTATAAAACATTATAGATGGTGGAGCAGGAATTTTAACAGCTTCCTGGCTGGCCGAAATTCAGAGGAAATATGTGACATTTTAAGCTTAATTTTGTGTTAAATTCAGTGATTGTGGAATCACAATATTGCTCTACACAACACCTGCCTGTTTTTCATTTTTGGTCATGCAATTTCAAGTTTTTGGTCAGTGAAGTCAGGGAATTTGAAATTTTGCTTATAGTGGGAATCCTGTAATGTTGTTTATCTGATTTGTTTCTGTAGGCAGATGTTGTATTGCTTGTCACTTGCTCCATAAGGTAAGAATTTTTTTTTTAAATAATAATAATTAAAACTTAACATTTAAGTATACTTCATGCATTTTGCATTCAAATTTAGGGTTTCTTTTTTCTTTTCTTTTTTTTACAGAGAAAAGGCAGAGCAAACAATTTGGAACAGACTCAAACATCTCACTGCCTCAAAGAAAAGGATTCAAAAACAGAAGCGTTCTTTAACAATAGGTGTCTTAGGTAATTATAATCTATTTTTAAATCTATAATTCAAATTATTTTCATCTGTTTGAGGTATAAAAATGTGTTTAAACAAGTAAAGAGGGTGTGTGGTTCATCTGGAAAGAACCATGCAGATGTTTACCTTGATATTCTCTGGAAAAGATTTTCAGCAACAAACAACAAAGACATGTCATCTTTATAACAATAACAAATCTGCTATCAAATAAAATCAAATAAAAAAAACATGCAGCCCTACCCAGTGTTTTTGTTAGTTTCTGCTGGTTTGACATGTTTGGTGCCATGGTCATAATGGTTTTAAGTTCCATTTATGAAACTTCTGTTGTTTAGCTTTTACTTTAAAAATCCTATTTAGCTATCTGGCTATTAATATGAACAATTCTAAAATCTTTGACTTCTCTATTAAAAATCTCTTCTTTAAAAAATGGGCCCCCAGCCACCTACATTGTCTGCCCTATTTGTACATGTCTATTTGTACAATAAAAACAGACAACACACTTCTAAAGATTTTAATTCTCCATTGTAATGCCATTTCATTTACAATATAGCCCTTATTCTTATGAATAATGCAGAAAAGCTAATGCTGTATTTGTGTTCTGGCAATCTAATCACAATTCCAATTTTCACATATACCTTACATTTTGTAACATTTGATTGGTTAAATTTTCCCAAGTAACATAGTTTTTGTAATATATGTCCATGCCTGTATACGTATGTAACAGTTGGAGAATGTCACTGTTTTCATTTTCTGATTTATTTAGAAATACAATTTTCTTGTATGTTGTATTGTTTAGTTTGTTTAAACTGTGTGATGACATGTTGTAATATTGCAACCGACCTCCGTGGGGCGCTATGTTGTTAACCGACTCGATAAAGAGGAGCTTACTGTAGAGTAAGAGAGGGTGTTTGGTAGAGTGGAGGACCGCATGGTATCACTTTCGCTGTTCAGTCCTATGTTGAGAACTGTTTTCACTCAACTGTAAATATTATTTGATTTTATCTGTTGTGTTGAGGTAAGCAGTTATTAATGTCAATCTCATTTGTTTGTTTTAGAAAGGACTGTTAATATATAGCGATTCTCATACTTCACTACTGCTTTCTTGTATATATTACCGGGAGATTAAGTGACACTAGCAGTACAGAGGGCAATGTATGAGGAAAATGATCAGTCACTTGAGCGTTGCAGGAATGGAGCGTTGTTCGTTTATAGACGGATTTCCCATATACAACCACAAGCTTTTTCTTAACGAGTGAACGGCTAAAGGAATCTTTGCTTTGCTCTCAAATTTTCGGAACGATAAGTGTTTGAAGTTCACTGACTTTATTTCGAAAGACTATTAAGATACTGTCTTAAAGAGCCCATATTATGGGTTTTTGAAAATGAGCTTGCATGCAGTGTGTAACACAGCTCTAAGTGAAGTGAAATGTCCAGCTAAGGCTTAAATCTGAAAGTGCACAGTGTTTAAAACTATTGATTCATCCATAAAAGAGTCGACTCATAGTTCCTCAAACACGAAACATAAGCCCCGCCCATTTGTGCGCGCGCAGCCCCGGGAGTTTTGAAACCACCAACCCCGCCCACAAACAAAGCAAAGGTTGCCTGATTGGGCTGTTTTAAATTTGACTGTGCAGGTAAAAACCTTTTAGATAGGGTTTGGATTGGAATGATTTAGCTACATCTGGCAACACAGAGAACAGCACTGTGCTCAGCTGGATATTATAGGAAGTGTGCAAATGAACCACAGACGAGACTGTTCCCTCTGAGGTGTGCTTTTGAAATCTAGAAGCTTACAACTGAGGATTCGTCGATCGGTTGTTAAAGGATCAGAAAAGACTTGATGTATGCAGGGACAGACTAGCCATAGGGAACAGCGGGACATTTCCCTGGCCTGCTATCCAACAAGTGAGTGTGTGCGATTAAATCAGTTGCATCATTGTTTTCTCCAGCTTGTAAATTATGCATTCAACTGTGTTTTGTAACTTGTAACCGCTTGTAGTGTATCTGGTTATCTTGTATTCTCATGTCGCGTCTAAAATCACGTTGTAAACGCGACGCGTGTCGCTTTGTTTATGGATTAATGCGTTTGTGAGCTCGTTCCTCTGCTGTTTGTCGTTGCTATGGCCACATCAGCTCTCACACACGTGCGGCGGCCCTGATTGTTGCCGCTGTGTGCACTAATACTGCATGTGTGTTGTTGTTTTTACTTATAGTTAAGAATAGAGCAATGTGCTGGGAGACCGGGGGGTTAGATTCGGGGGTGAGGTGTCTGAAATATGGGCGACTCCCGGAAAACACGAGTGTTAGCAGATATGCTCACACATACACACACATACACACTGTGACTACTTCAATATTGATAAGCCGTGGTGGGCATTTTTTTCGCGTTGAATGATGTCGACCAATAGCAACAGACTGGGATATCGGTCCAATCAGCGCAGTTTAGCATTGCGCTAAGGAGGGGTTTTAGGAACAAATAAATCACTGAACGATTCATATAGGAGTTGCTGGGATAACAAGGTAAAAATAAATGCTAATTATAAGACAATGAAAGTGTTTTTTGACCATGCATGCAGATCAGCCTGGTGTTAGAGACCCCCAAAACCAAAATATGACCCTTTTGAATGTATAATATGGGCTCTTTAAAAAGATGTCTTGTGGTTTTTTTAATTTTGATTTATGCTTTTCAGTTGATGATGATGGCAATGCACGTGTGGGTAAAATAAGGGGAGATAATAGACTCATTATAATTATTTTCTGAAGATTGTCTATTCAGTACAGCCAAATATCTGTAGAACCCCCTCAGAGTGATGCCAATTCAAGTAGAGGAGGTGTAGCAGATGGTGCCCGAACAGGGACCGTTTTGAAAACTGAAAACAAATAGTGTTTTTTGGTCCCATTAATAAAAATAAATTATTGGGTGTTCTGCTATCTCCAGCAAAACAAATTATAATAACCTGACATTTGCCATGGATGAGAACGACCCAATCATTGATTTCTCTAATGATATTTTCATCCAGCGTAGAGATCCTGTTGCCAACCTTATTGACTTGGATGATGAGAGAGGAAGCTGAGATGTATCTGCTGCCCAAAATTATGAAAAAGTTATGGATATCGAGAATTTATCACCGCCTCCACCACCTGAATATCTTGAAGATAAGCCACAATTCACTGTCAAAGACACTAAGCACTGCATGAGTAGCATTAAAGCACATCTTGCCAACATGAAGCACCGCATCAGTGAGTTGATTACTGCCAAGAGTGTGAAGACAATAATTAAAGTATGCAAATATAAAATGAATTATCACGTACAAAGAGATTTCAAATGTCTGAAACAGCTGTTGGATACCAGAATTAATGATTTAGGATCTCAAAAGAAGGTCCCAAGTCTTTAAAGGGGGTGTTTTTGTTTGGGTGCGTATTCATCCTTTGCACATTCTCTGTCCAGGGCAGACGAAAGCGTTCATGGCAAAGATATGCCTAAATGTTGATAACTGCCTTGAAAAAGAGCAGCTTATTGTAGAGTAAGAGTGGGTGTTTAGTAGAGTGGAGGACCACATGGTATCCCTTTTGCTAACGACTTTCTCTGTTCAGTCCTATGTTGAGAACTGTTGTAGTTTTTGCTCAGCAGTAATTATTTGATTTCATCTGATGTGTTGAGGTAAACAGTTACTAATGTCAACCTCATTTGTTTGTTTTAGAAAGGACAGTTAATACATAGTGATCCTTGTACTACTGCTTGTTAGTATATTTAACTGAGGGATTAAACTAAGCTCATTCATCATTCAACTCTCACGCTGGGAAAGCAGTATGGAGGGCAATATGCAAGGAAAGGGCATTGCAGGAATAAAGTGTTGTTTGTTTATGGACGGATTTCTCACATACAACCATGGGCTCTTACTTAACGAGTGGAAGAACGGCAAAAGGAATAATTTCTTCACTCTTAAATTCCCAGAACGATAAATGTTTAAAGTTCACTCACTTTATTTAGAAAGACTATTAAATGACTATTTTTATTTTTCAAATTACTATTTTTAACCAAACTTTGCAAGTTAAACTCTGCGGACGCTGAGGAGCTGCCAGATTTCGGTTTGCTCTGGAGACCTACTCATCCTCCGACCCCCACCCCAGCACCTCCCCCACAATGGAGGCGCTTCAAGCAGCGCGAGAGGAAGCGGAAGAGGGTCAAGCGCGGGGGGATCTGAACTAGGCTAGCGGCTAACCCACACAAATCTGCTATCCTCTCCATCTTTCTAGCAAACGTACGCTCGAAAGACAACAAACTGGACCATATCCATCTACTTCGTTCATCTCAAAGGACTGTTGTGTTTTTGTGTTTACGGAAACTTGGCTCAGTGACAACGTTCCGAACAGCACAATTCAGCTCGACCAGCTTACATGCTTCCGAGCAGACAAAGCTATCGTCGCGGGAGGTAAGACTCATGGTAGCAGGCTTTGTGTTTACATCAATGAGTCATGGTGCCATGATACTGTTGTAGTCTTCAAATACTGCTCACCATTATACATGGCTATAATGTGCCGGCCATTCTATCTACTGAGGGAATACACAGCCATAATGCTTTTCGCTGTTTACATCCCTCCCAGCTCCAATGCCAACAACAGGAGTGAGGCACTGAATGACCTGTACCTGCACATCAGTGAGCAGCAGACAGCCCACCCAGATGCTTTTCTCATCCTGGCTGGGGACTTCAACCATGCAGACCTAAAGTGTGTGTTTCCAAAAATACACCAACACATAGACTTTCCAACACAGGGCAATAACACACTGGACTTTGTTAACACCACCCAGAGAGGAGCTGTCATGCTAATGCCTGCTTACAGACCGATCGTTAAAGTCACGAACCGGTTTGCAAGAAGATACAAGTGTGGCCAAAAGGGTCTTCAGAGGCTTCAAGACTGCTTCAATACCACAGACTGGGATATGTTTAAGCAGGGTGCCACCCACAACAACACCACTGAGCTTTAGGAGTATGCAGAGACTGTTGCAGCCTACATCAACAAATGCACTGAGGATGTAACAGTCACTAAAACCTTCACAGTCTGGGCCAATCAGAAGCCATGGCTGACAGGAGAGGTCTACAGCCTCCTGAAGGCTCGGAACATTGCTTTCAGAGCTGGAGATGAGGCGAGCTTTAAGACAGCTAGGGCCAACCTTTCCTGTGACATCAGATAGGCTGAGAGACAGTACTTCAGAGGAATAGCCCATCACTTTAATGACAGCAGGGACACACGGAGTCTGTGTAGAGGAATACAGACCATCACAGACTACAAACCCCAACCACAGACCTGCGACAGCACCATCTCCCTGCTGAACAAGCTAAACCCATTCTTCGCTCTATTTGAGGGACAAAACAGCTCCACTACACAGAAGTTGCCACCTCCTCCAGGTGACCAGGTGATTACTCTGTCTCCGGAAAGTGTAAGGAGGTCCCTCAAAAGGATCAACTTACGCAAAGCTCTGGGCTCTGACAACACCCCAGGTCGTGTACTGAGAGACTGTGCATTAGAACTCACTAATGTCTTCAAAGAAATTTTTGACATCTCTCTAATCCAGATCTGTAGTCCCATCATTAGTACCACCATCATTCCGGTCCCAAAAAAGTCATCTCCTTCCTGCTTTAATGACTACCGTCCAATTGCACGGACTCCCATCATCATAAAGTGCTTTGAACGGCTTGTCATGCAGCACATTAAGTCTGTCCTGCCTCCCTTCTTGGACCTTTTCCAGTTTGCATATCGGTCCAACCGCTCAACTGATGACACCATCTCCACTGCACTTCACTCAGCACTCACACATCTGGACAAAAAGGGCTCCTACATCCGAATGCTGTTCATAGACTTCAGTTCAGCATTCAACACTATCACCCCCCCAACAGCTCACTCAAAAACTGGTCCAGCTGGGGCTCAACACCTCTCTGTGTAACTGGCTGTTGGATTTTCTCACTGTAAGACCACAAGCAGTTTGGGCGAGCCTTAACACATCCAGCACCATCACTCTAAAGACTGGGGCCCCTCAGGCATGTGTGCTGAGCCCTATCCTCTTCACTTTGCTGACTCATGACTGTGCACCATCTCACAACTCCAATCTCTTAATCTCTTCATTAATTTTTTTCTTGTCTGGTTATTGGCTATGTTGAATAATAACACCACGGTGGCGTAGTGAGTAGCACGTTCGCCACACAGCAAGAAGGTCGCTGGTTCGAGCCTCGGCTGGGTCAGTTGGCATTTTTGTGTGGAATTTGCATGTTCTCCCCGTGGTTGCGTGGGTTTCCTCCGTGTGCTCCGGTTTCCCCCACAAGTCCAAAGATATGTGGTACAGGTGAATTGGGGAAGCTAAATTGTCCATAGTGTATGAGTGCGAATGAGTGTGTATGGATGTTCCCCAGAGATGGGTTGCAGCTGCGTAAAACAAATGCTGGATAAGTTGGCGGTTCATTGTGCTGTGGCGACCCCAGATTAATTAAGTTACTAAGCCGAAAAGAAAATGAATGAATGAATGAATGAATGAATGACAAACCTCAAGACATGGATGCTTTATATATGCAGAAAGCATGTACAATGTGGAATCTTTAAATCTTTACAAGCATTAATTGAGAAACTGCTTAGACCGAGATGACTTCATGTCACTCGTGAGAAGATAAAAGGATGTCTACTAAAGTCAAGGAATGTGACTGAAATCAAGGAATGTGCTTAAATAACAATTAAATACACTTCTCAATGTTACGTTTTCAAGAACATGCACCAATTTTATGTATTCAATCAGTGCTGCACAAGCTTGGTTTGCAGCACCAATTGCTGGAAACTCGTAGATTATTAGTCAGAGTTCAAAGTGCATAATATAAGCATTACCATATAGTGGTGGAATGAGTACTGACAAATCATACTCCCGTGAAAAATGTAGTGAAAGTAGAAATAAAAATGTTCTAAAAATGTAAAAATGTTATAAATACTACTCAATATACTGTAAAAAGTAGCTCTTCTAAAAGTGCTAAAGAATAGTGAGTATAATGCTGTGAAAATGCATATACTCCAAATTAAAAAAAAAAAAACGTAGGTTACACCAGTGCCATTTTTGAAATCTGCGAACACCTTTTGTCCACTGTACTCTCAGAAAAAAAAGGTACACAATGGTACAAATAATATTCCTTGAGGAACAGTTTTGTACCTTTGTATAAATTGTACCTTATATGGTACTGAAAAGACCTCTTATGATACTGTTCTGTGCCTTTTATGGTACAACTGAAATGAAGGTACACAATTGTTCTCATATAAAAGGTACAAAAGTGTTATAAACACTTTATTACAGTATCTATGAAAATAAATATGACTGGAAAGGCAAAGTGATTTTTATGAATAATTTACATATTAAAACAAGAATCATCATTTAAAAGTATATGTTTAAAGATACTTATAAACATACATTTTTGATACAATAATACAAAACAACTGGTAAAACATAAAACTACAGGCATTGTAAACTAAACATTTAAGGCATTTTAATAAATGTTTGGTAAGCATTTTTGACACTGTTAAGGTACAAAGTGTCTTGTCACTGTGCTGGTACCTTTCACGAAGTATACAATATTGTATCCATATAAGTCAACATATAGTTCAGAAACATAAGTCAACATATATGTCAGAAACATATAAGTCAACATATATGTCAGAAGCATATAAATATATATGTCAGAAACATATGTCACATATTTGTCAGAAACACTCAAGTCAACATATATGTCAGAAACATATAAGTCACATATATGTCAGAAACATATAAATCAATATATATGTCAGAAACATATAAGTCACATATTTGTCAGAAACACTTAAGTCAACATATATGTTAGAGACATATAAGTCATATATATACGTCAGAAACATATGTCAATATATATGTCAGGAACATGTATGTCAGAAACATATATTTCACATATATGTCAGAAACAATTAAGTCACATATGTCAGAAACGTATAAATCAATATACATGTCAGAAACATATAAGTCACATACAGTATTTGTCAGAAACATATATGTCAACATGTAAGAAACATATAAGTCAACATATATGTCAGAAACATAAGTTAACATATATGTCAGAAGCATATAAATATATATGTCAGAAACATATGTCATATATATGTCAGAAACACTCAAGTCAACATATATGTCAGAAACATATAAGTCACATATATGTCAGAAACATATAAATCAATATATATGTCAGAAACATATAAGTCACATATTTGTCAGAAACACTTAAGTCAACATATATGTTAGAGACATATAAGTCATATATACGTCAGAAACATATGTCAATATATATGTCAGGAACATGTATGTCAGAAACATACAAGTCAACATATATGTCAGAAACATATATTTCACATATATGTCAGAAACAATTAAGTCACATATATGTCAGAAACGTATAAATCAATATACATGTCAGAAACATATAAATCAATATACATGTCAGAAACATATAAGTCACATACAGTATTTGTCAGAAACATATATGTCAACATGTAAGAAATATATAAGTCAACATATATGTCAGAAACATAAGTTAACATAAATGTCAGAAACATATATACAGTATGTCACAAAAGTGAGTACACCCCTCACATTTCTGCAAATATTTATTTATATCTTTTCATAGGACAACACTGCAGAAATGACTCTTTGACACAATGAAAAGGAGTCAGTGTAAAGTTAGTTTAGCAGTGTAAATTTAGTGTCCTCTCAAAATAACTAAAAATACAGCCAATAATAGCTGAACCCCTGGCAACAAAAGTGAGTACACCCCTTAGAAAAAAATGTAAAAGTTAAAATTTTGTCATGTTCGATGACCCCTAATTTTACCGTGTTTTTGATCTCCTCCGCTATAGCCAGCCGGCGAGCCTCCGGGATCCTGTAGGGCCGCTGTCGCACTATTACTCCCGGGGGTGTGCGGATGTCATGCTGAGTAATGGAAGTGCACCCGGCCGTTTCACAGAACACATCCTGGAACTGACTGACCAGGGCCTGTACCCCCATCTTTTGGGTGGCCGACAATTCTTCTCCCATATGCACCACGGGTTGGTGCTTTTCCATGAAGGCCACCAGTTCACCGGGAGGAGGGATCCAGCGCTTCAGCAAGTTGATGTGATATAGTTGCTCCTCCCGGCGGCGTCCCGGCTGACAGACTCGGTAATTGACCGGTCCGACCCGCTCCACCACCACATATGGTCCCTTCCATGAAGCCAGAAACTTACAGTTAGTGGATGGAACCAGCAACATCACCTTGTCACCAGGCTGAAATTTCCTGGGTTGGGCCGGCCGGTCATACAGCTGTTGTTGGGCGCGCTGGGCAATGGTGAGATGGCGGACAAGGGGCATCACCCGGTCTATCCTTTGTCTCATATCCCGTACGTGCTTGATGACCGTTCTTTGGGGCGCTGGATCCTGTTCCCAGGCCTGCCGAGCAACATCCAGGAGGCCGCGGGGTTGTCTCCCAAAGAGCAGCTCGAACGGTGTAAACCCTGTAGATGCTTGAGGGACCTCCCGGATGCCAAACAGTACGTTCGGGATCATGAGGTCCCAGTCGCGCCCATCCTCTGCGACTACTCGGTGGAGCATCCGTTTCAGCGTCTGGTTGAAGCGCTCCACTAGGCCGTCTGTCTGAGGATGGTACACGGACGCAGCTGTTTCATTTTGAGCAGTCGACAGAGGTCCGCCATTAGCCGGGATATGAAGGGGGTCCCCTGGTCAGTCAGAATCTCTGAGGGTATCCCTACCCGGCTGCAGAGCAAGAAGAGCTCTTTAGCAATCGCTGGAGCAGTGGCTTTTCGTAGGGGAATGGCCTCAGGGTATCTGGTGGCATAGTCCACAATTACCAGGATGTGTTTGTGACCACGGGCTGACTTGGGTAGCGGCCCTATCAGGTCCATGCCGATACGAGAGAAGGGCACCTCTATGATGGGTAATGGGATGAGCGGACTGGGGGGAGGACGCTGGGGGTTTTTCTTCTGGCAGGTAGGGCACGCCTGGCAGAATCGTCTTAGAGGTGTCGTTATCTGTTGAAACACATCAAAGAACACATTAGATGGGATATTAGAACACTCACCCCCTCTGTCACTTTCCGTAGCCAGCAGTGCCCTCCTCTGGCTTTTTGGTGCTCGAGCCCGGGGTCTGTGCCGTGCGCTGGTTTTTCTTTTGTGCTGATCCGTGAGAAGCTCCGTTAAGCCCGGCCAGTCCCGTCCGAGTAACAGTGGAACCGGAAGATCCGGGACCACCCCGACTTCAATCGGCCACGAGCCTGGACCGGCTGCAATAGTGACCACCTGTGTTGGAACCTGTCTGGTGTCTCCATGAACACACGTGATGGGGATAGTAGACTTCTGGCTATATCGTGTGTTCACGGTTCCAGGTTTAAGCAGTGTTATAGCACTACCAGTGTCTAGTACTGCTTCGACTGCCTTTCCTTCCACTGTTACCTTGCGTATTGGGGCTCCTTTTGGCATTGACCGATTTACAATGCAGCCAGACATCCAAGCTCGTGCTGAAGGGGAAGATGGTTCGGTGGGCATAGGTGCCTTCTCTGGGCTCGGGACCACGGGTCTGCTGTCTGGTCTAAAGGTGCCCTCCACCGGTCGCCAGGTCGCCCTCCCGGGCCAGGCTGTTGCTCTCTCTGGGTTGTCCTGGCCAGTGGTGGAATCCGCCAGCTCCACCACTTCCACCAATTGCGCAAGGCTTGCCGGGTTTGCCATAGTGGGGGGGCATCCGCAGTCTTCTGGGCAGGGCGCGGAGCAGCCGCTCTATGACTACCTTTTCAGCGACCTGGACAGCTGTGGGATTTCCGCCGAGGAGCCACAAACGGGCGAGACGGGTCAACTGTGCAGCTTGAGTGCGTATAGGTATGCCATCTTCATAGGACCAGTTAGTAAACTGTTGTGCTGCACACACTGGTGATAATCCTACACGGCCCAATATTTCCTTTTTTAACACTTCATAATCTTCATTTCTCGGTGTTTCTAAGGAATAATACGCCCGCTGTGGCTCCCCCGTTAAATACGGGGCTAAAATACCCGCCCACTCTGTTTTCGGCCATTCTTTTCTTAATGCTGTTACCTCAAATGTATGGAGATAGGCGTCAATGTCATCCAGGTCGCTGAGTTTTGTCAACACCGTTGAACGGCTGCTCGTGGTTCTGACAGTGGGGTACGTTCAGCGAGCTGGGCAAGCCTCTGCTCCATCCTTTCCTGTCTACTGGCCAGCTGTTCTGTGAGCCGCTGTTGCCTAGTAGACAGTTCCGCTAGATGGCGTATCACCTCTTCCATGACGTCACTTTTCCTGCGTTGCCGGCAAACCCGGAAGTGTCTTCGGCGCGCGTGAGCGAGAGAGCAACGAGCCCGCCTGCGAGAAACAAAACAAGATGAAAAATATGCTTCTCACAGGTACGTGTTATATTTTTCCACTCTTTATCAGCACCGCATTCTCCACCAGTTGTGGCGGGACAAAGAGGGAGAAATACACACACGCTGGAAGTTAGATGGAACAAGCCCCGGAGGGGTGATTTATTTACAGTGCTCCTGTGTGTATGTGTCAAAGTGTAATCTTCCAATCCGTGCTTCCTTCAGTCCCGGGTGCGTGTTGTGCTCTCTGGTGAAGTGCTCCGTGTAGGTGAAGTGGTGTCGCCCAATCAGCCACTGGAATCTAGGGAGGTATAAGAGAGATAGCGTTAGTATGCGGGAGCCTTTGCATGTCCAGTCCAGCTCTCTCGATATCCTCCTCTGGTCTCCTTATATCCTCTTCCCTTCACTCGCTGCAGCTGTGGCTGATTGGGCTTTATGTGGATGCAGCTGTGAGGCATCAGTGACCATGGCGACGTTGTATCGGATGACTCGCTACACTATATATACATATATATACACATATATATATATATATATATATATATATATATATATATATATATATACACACACACATCACATACATGTCAAAAGCATATAAGTCAACATATATGTCTTTTGCAATGGAAGTCCATGGGACAGTTGCTAGGGTGCAGTATCTGGTAGTAATGGTGTGGCTAGTTATTTAAAAGCTCATCAGTGATTGGTAGTTTGATAGTCTGAGTTAAATGAGCTCAGCCATAAGTCTGTATGACAGTCTGATTTGAGTTATGAGCTCACAAAGTTTGATTCAATGTAAAGTCAATGAGAGTCTTTTGCAGTGGAAGTCTATGGGACAGTTTCTAGGGTCCAAAAGTGGTTGCTAGGGAGTGGCTAGAAAGTTAAAAAGTTATCAGTCATTGGCAGTTGGTTTAGTCTGAGTTAAATGAGACCAGTTAGAAGTCTGTGTGACAGTCTGATGCGGAGTTATGAGGTCACAAAGTTTGCTCCAATGTTAAGTCTATGGGATTTTTCCGGTGGTCCCTGAGTCAACCCGAGTCAGAATAGTTTGGAGGTCTGGTGTGAGTTTGGTGGTCATAGCTTCAAAGCTCTAGGTGGAGATGCGTTTTGTTTTTTAGTCTCAGAAGAAGAAGAATAAATATAATTAAAAAAAATAAAAGTTTAAATAGGATTTCAGTAGTCTGGCTTTGACAAGCCAGCCTAATAAGGTTCTGTCACATCTGGAACACGTAGATACTCATATTGGTTTTCTACAAGAAACTCACTTAAAAAACTTAAGCTATAACAGACTGTGTAGGAAATGGGTTGGACAAGTATATCACTCTAAATTCAATAGTAAATCTAGAGGGGTAGCAATTATTCTAAACAAATGTATTCAGTTTTCCCCTTCACATACTCTAACAGATCCCGGGGGAAGATATGTCATTGTTTCAGGTGTTCTATATGGCGCACCTGTTACACTAGCTAATATATATCCACCGAACAATGACGATGAACACTTTATTCAGAAAATATTTTCTATACTTCCTGACTTGAATACACATTGCCTTATTATGGGAGGTGATTTTAATTGTACTCTGAATACCTTTCAAGATCGCTCATCCACAAAACCTATTCAGTCTTCTAAAATGGCTACTACACTTAAGTTGCTTCTAAACACTTGTGGTAAAGTTGACGTATGGCGCTTTTTAAACCCTTCAGCACGACAGTATTCTTTCTTCTCACATGTCCATCACAGTTATTCTCGTATTGATCTTTTTTTTTAGACAAGAATTGGCTGTCTAATGTGAAGCACTGTTCATATAACAGTATTGTTATGTCAGACCATGCCCCACTTACACTGTCTATTAGGTTTCAGAATAAGAAGCTACATTCTGGAAACTGGAGATTTAACTCTCTTTTTCTGTCTGATAAAGAGTTTTGTAATGTGTTACAAACTCACTTAGATACTTTTTTGGACATAAATACGATACCAGAGACCTCACCTAATATAATCTGGGAAGCCCTGAAAGCCTATATGCGAGGACAAGTCATCTTTTCCTCAGCCTATATAAACAGTCAACGACGAAAGAAATTAGAAGAACTGTCCTTCAAAATTCTTCAGCTTGATTCGGCCTATGCTATCTCCCCAGATCCTGGAATTTATAAAGAGAGACTTAAATTGCAGTCTGATTTTAATATATTATCAACTCACCAAGCTGAGAAGTTACTGCTTAAGTCCAAACATAAGTCTTTTGAATGAGGGGAAAAGCCAAATAAACTTCTTGCATTTCATTTAAAAGAAAAATCGACTCAAAATTTAATCCCTCAGATCCGCTCCCCTGCTGGCGATCTGATCACTGATCCTGTAGCTATATCTGCTTACTTTAATGATTATTATGCTAAGCTATACAACTCTGAACCCCCAACCTCGGGTTCCCTTATGGAGAGTTTTTTTGAACACCTGTCCATACCTACAATATCAGACACCATGAGAGAAGAATTAGAATTGCCTTTCTCTCCAGAAGAGATAACACTAGCTATTCAGAGTTTGCAAAATGGTAAGAGTCCTGGACCCGATGGATTTACTGTTGAATTCTTTAAAAAGTTTTCTCAAACACTTAATACGCCTTTTTTAAATATGCTTCTAGACTCCCTTGATAAGGGCTGCCTACCTTCAACCCTTCGTCATTCCAGTATTTCTTTGATTTTAAAAAAAGACAAAGATCCACTTCAATGTGGATCTTACCGGCCAATTAGTCTTTTAAATGTAGATGTAAAGATTCTGGCTAAAATGCTTGCTAAGCGATTGGAATCTGTTTTAACTGCAATTATACAAGACGATCAAACAGGTTTTATTAAAAATAGATTATTGTCTCACAACATAAGAAGATTATTAAATATAATTTATACCTCTGATTCTCATCCACCAGAGGCTCTTCTTTTGCTTGATGCAGAGAAAGCCTTTGACCGGGTGGAATGGGATTACTTATTTTATGTATTACAGAAATTTGGCCTTGGTAATAAGTTTATAGCCTGAATTGAACTTTTATATTCTTCTCCAATATCCTCAGTTTGTGTAAACTGTGTAGCCTCCTCAAACTTCCCTTTGAAACGAGGTACAAGACAGGGCTGCCCGCTCTCGCCACTGCTTTTTGCATTGGCAATTGAGCCCTTGGCGATTGCCATCCGTACTGAGCAGACCATACAGGGCATTGGGAGAGCTGGCACAGACCACAAAATCTCACTATATGCTGATGATGTGTTACTTTACATGTCAAACCCAGATGTCTCTTTACCCGAAATCCTTAGAATTATAAAATCTTTTAGTCTTTTCTCTGGCTATAAATTAAATATAAATAAAAGTGAGATATATCCAGTAAACTTTCCTACTTCTAAATTACCCCCAAGTGCTTCAGTGTTCAAAGTGGCCACTCACAGTTTTAAATACTTAGGCATAACAATTACTCGTAAATATGCAGAACTTTTCAAAGCTAATTTCACTACTCTTCTCTTGCGAATTCAGGAAGACTTCATACGCTGGTCAGTTCTCCCACTGTCACTAACCGGTCGAGTAAACACAGTGAAGATGTATGTTTTACCAAGAATCCTGTATTTATTCCAGTGCATTCCTATTTTCATACCCAAATCATTTTTTAAGATTTTAAACCAACATATTTCTTCCTTCATTTGGAATAAAAGACCAGCCAGAATACGGAGGGAAATACTGCAGAAACCGAAGCTTGAAGGAGGGCTCGCCCTTCCTAATTTTTTTACATTACTACTGGGCTGCAAACATGCATTCTACGCTATTCTGGTTTCAGAGCCATTTTGGGCTCTGTGACTGGGCTCCGGCTTGGGTCGGTATAGAAATAGGGTCTTGTTTACCAGCCTCTCCGGCTGCATTACTCTGCGGCCCCCTCACCGCCATCTCACGATGTTCCTTTGGTAACTGCATAGTCCGACATTCATTACGAATATGGTCCCAACTTCGAAATCATTTCGGTCTTCAACGTCTGCCCTTGGTCTTGCCTATTAACCATAATCCTGCATTTCCCCGATCACTTAACGATAAAGCATTTAATACTTGGCAGAGAGCAGGAATATCCACTGTCAGTGATATTTATATCGATAAAATTTTTCCCAGTTTTTCACAATTAATACAAAAATTTTCCCTTCCTAGCACTCATTTCTTTAGATACTTGCAACTTAGGAACTTTGTTAAAAATTCATATCCAGATTTTCCGAACCTTCCACCAAAATCTCAACTTGATCAAATTTTTGAAGTACCCCTAGATCAAAAAGGTATACTGTCTATTTTATACAGGCTGATCTCCTCTTTTTCTACCAACTCTCTTTGCTTTATTAAACAACAGTGGGAGTCAGACCTCAATATTACACTCGAGGACGAGACGTGGGATCAGATTTTGCCCCGCGTTCATACCTCCTCTATCTGTGCACGACATTGCCTCATCCAATTAAAATTTGTTCATCGAATATACTGGACAAAAGTGAGATTGGCAAAAATAACTCAAGACTTGGACCCTAAATGCGATCGCTGTAATCAAGCACCCGCAGACTTAATACATATGTTTTGGCTTTGTCCATCAATTACTTCTTTTTGGCTATCAATTTTCAAGTGTTTCTCTTCTGTGACAAAGTTACACATCGAACCGTGCCCTCTTATTGCACTTTTCGGACTCTCTTCAAATATAGCAGGGATATCGAGCTGTACTGCAAACGCCCTTGCATTTTTGACACTGTTAGCAAGAAGATGTATTCTGTTATGGAAACAAAAATTTCCCCCGAGTTTTGACAACTGGTTGCGAGATGCAATGAGCTTTATCCATTTGGAAAAAATCAGGTTCACACTAAATGGCAATACTAGAGTTTTTTCTAAAACATGGGACCCATTTAGAACTTTTTTTTTCTGAGCATGTCAGTATCTCTACAAACTGCCAATTTAAATCTTAGGGCCTTTCAATTACAATGCAAACATAATTAGATACTTTGTATACATACCTGAGAATTCAGTTTTGCAATATTGGGTTATCAAGGTATAGGTGAATTCTGTACAGAGTTATTTTATTTTATTTTATTGTTATTATTATTATTTATTTTATTTATTATTAATCTTTCTTGTCTTTCTTTGTTTTCTCTCTTAGATAAATGTAATTTCAACTTGTTTAGAGGGTAGGGGTGGGAATAATATTTGCTTAAACTTCTCTGTAAAATTACTTTGTTATATCTGTAAAAGTTTAATAAACAGATTTAAAAAAAAAACATTTGCTTAGAGGCCATTTTCAATTGAGAGAGCTTAAATAGAGAGCCCAAAGAGAACAAAGAAAAGTAGTTTAGAAAGCTTTTATGCAAGCTGTTATAGCTTTGCACCTACCCTGTAAACTATGTTTTCCCCTCCCACAAAAAAACACAAGAAATATCAAAATTCTTGCAAGAATTAGGCTCCCCATCTATATCTATATCTATCTATCTATCTATCTATCTATCTATCTATCTATCTATCTATCTATCTATCTATCTATCTATCTATCTATCTATCTATCTATCTATATATATATATATATATATATATATATATATATATATATATACACACACACAGGGAGTGCAGAATTATTAGGCAAGTTGTATTTTTGAGGATTAATTTTATTATTGAACAACAACCATGTTCTCAATGAACCCAAAAAACTCATTAATATCAAAGCTGAATATTTTTGGAAGTAGCTTTTAGTTTGTTTTTAGTTTTCGCTATTTTAGGAGGATATCTGTGTGTGCAGGTGACTATTACTGTGCATAATTATTAGGCAACTTAACAAAAAATAAATATATACCCATTTCAATTAATTATTTTCACCAGTGAAACTAATATAACATCTCAACATTCACTAATATACATTTCTGACATTCAAAAACAAAATAAAAACAAATCAGTGACCAATATAGTCACCTTTCTTTGCAAGGACACTCAAAAGCCTGCCATCCATGGATTCAGTCAGTGTTTTGATCTGTTCACCATCGACATTGCGTGCAGCAGCAACCACAGCCTCCCAGACACTGTTCAGAGAGGTGTACTGTTTTCCCTCCTTGTAAATCTCACATTTGATGATGGACCACAGGTTCTCTATGGGGTTCAGTTCAGGTGAACAAGGAGGCCATGTCATTAGTTTTTCTTCTTTTAGACCCTTTCTTGCCAGTCACGCTGTGGAGTATTTGGACGCTATGATGGAGCATTGTCCTGCATGAAAATCAAATCAAATCAAATCAAATCACTTTTATTGTCACATCATCAGCAGCACGTGTGCTATGATGAGTGAAAAGCTTAGGTGCTGGCACCAGACAGTGCAAAATACAACGACAGTGCAAATACAGCGACAGTGCAAAATACAGACAGTGCAAATACAACGACAGTGCAGATACAACGACAGTGCAAAATACAGACAGTGCAAATACAGACAGTGCAAATACAGACAGTGCACAAATACACAGTGCAAAATACACACAGTGCAAAACTACAACATGCAACAAAATACTCCCAAAGGGAAACAAAACAATGTACAATTGCAATGTTGACAGCAGTACGTATAAGACGATGAATATGTGAATGGGTAGTTGTAGGCAGTATTGTTTTAAGTATGGATTGATTAAAGTGCAGTGCATGCTACATGTTGATGGTGTATAGTGAGTGGTATGAAAAGAGTTTGTGTGAGGTGTGTTAAGTGTTCATCAGCCTGATAGTCTGTGGGAAGAAGCTTTCCTTCAGTCGGCTGGTGCGTGACCGGATGCTGCGGAACCGTCTGCCTGAGGGTAGCAGAGAAAAAAGTCTATGGCTTGGGTGGCTGGAGTCACTGATGATTCTCTTGGCTTTCCTCATGCACCGCCTGGTGTAGATGTCCTGGAGGGAGGGAAGCTCACCTCCTACTACGCGGCCAGCAGTTCGCACGATCCTTTGTAGACCTTTGCGACTGCTGCTGGTGCTGTTTCCGAACCAGGTGGTGATACAGCCAGTCAGGATGCTCTCCACAGTGCAGGTGTAGAACGAGCGGAGGATGTGGGGGCTCATTCCAAACCTCCTGAGACGCCTGAGGAAGAAGAGGCATTGTTGTGCCTTCCTCAGCACTGCATCTGTGTGAGCAGTCCATGTCAGATCCTCAGCGATGTGAACTCCGAGAAACTTGAAAGTGCTGACCCTCTCAACTGGTGTGCCGTTGATGGTGATGGGAGTGTGTTCTTTCTTCTCTCTCCTGAAATCCACCACCAGCTCCTTGGTTTTGCTGATGTTGAGTGAGAGGTGGTTTTCCTGACACCATAGCGCCAGAGAGTTCACCTCCTCTCTGTAGGCCGTCTCATCATTATCTGTGATTAGGCCCACCACCGTTGTGTCATCAGCAAATTTAATGATGACATTGGAGCTGTGTTTGGATGTACAGTCATGTGTGTACAGGGAGTACAGGAGTGGGCTGAGAACACAGCCCTGTGGAGCACCAGTGTTGAGGATCAGTGTGGATGAGGTGATGTTGTTCATTCTGACCACCTGGCGTCTGCTTGACAGGAAGTCCAGGATCCAGTTGCACAGAGAGCTGTGCAGACCCAGAGCCTGCAGCTTCTCCACCAGCTTGGCAGGCACTATGGTGTTGAATGCTGAGCTGTAGTCCACAAACAGCATTCTCACATATGTGTTTTTGTTTTCCAGGTGAGACAGAGCAGTGTGTAGGGTGAAAGCAATTGCATCATCAGTGGAGCGGTTGTTTCTGTATGCAAATTTCAGAGGGTCAGTGTGAGCGGGCAGTACAGAGCGGATGTGGTTTTTAATCAGCTTCTCAAAGCACTTGCTAAAAATGGGTGTCAGTGCAACCGGACGCCAGTCATTCAAATGGTTTTAGCTGATTTCGGTATTGGCACAATAGTAGCGGTCTTAAAGCACGCGGGAACCACAGACCGAGAGAGCGAGAGGTTAAAGATGTCCGTGAAAACCCCCGCTAGCTGGTGTGCGCATGCTTTAAGTACACGTCCAGGAATGCCGTCTGGGCCTGTAGCTTTGCGGATGTTCACGCGACGGAAAGATCTTGTTACATCCGCTACAGAGACAGAGAGTGTGCTCACCGTTTCTGTGTCGGCCGCGGGAGCGCGCTGTGTGTGCGCGCTGTTCTGAGCTTCAAAGCGGGCGTAGAATGAGTTGAGCTCGTCCGGGAGAGAAGCAGCAATGTTTACGGTGGCTGGTTTATTACTTTTAAAGTCTGTGATGTAATTAAGTCCTTGCCACATGCTCCTTGGGTTATTGGTGTTGAATTGACCTTCTACCTTGTCTTTGTACTGACGTTTTGCTGCTTTGATGGTTTTTTTAAGGTTGTAGTTTGCCTGTTTTTGTTCCTCCGCATTTCTGGATTTGTAGGCTGTTCGAACTTCGCCATTGATCCATGGTTTTTGGTTGGGGTAGATACGGACAGTTTTTGTTGGAACCACGTCTTCTATGCATTTTCTGATGAAGCACGTAACGGTGTCTGAGTACACTTCGATGTCGTCATCAGAAGCCGCCCGGAACATGTCCCAGTCAACGTGATCAAAACAGTCTTGGAGTATGGAATCCGATTGGTCTGACCAGCTCTGAAACGTCCTGAGAGTGGGTGGTTCCCGTTTCAGTTTCTGCCTATAAGCAGGCAGGAGCAGAACAGAGGAGTGATCTGATTTGCCAAACGGTGGGCGTGGGTGGGATTTGTAGGCGTCCCGGAATGGAGTGTAGCAGTGGTCCAAAATATGAACACCACGCGTGTTTGTGTTGATGTGTTGGAAGTATTTTGGAGCGATTTTCCTGAGATTGGCGCTGTTAAAGTCCCCTGTAACAATAAACGCTGCCTCCGGGTGTGCGGTTTCCTGCTCGCTTATGCTCCCATACAGTTCCTTGAGCGCCTGTTCTGTGTTGGCTTGAGGGGGGATGTAAACAGCCGTGATAATAATCGCTGTAAATTCCCTTGGTAGCCAGGATGGTCGACACAGAAGCGTAAGGTATTCCAGATCAGGAGAACAAAACGATCTAACCGAGTGAATATTTCTCTCGTCACACCATAAGTTGTTAATAAAGAAACAAACACCTCCTCCTTTGCTTTTCCCTGTGAGTTATTTCGTTCTATCCGCGCGGTGCACGGAGAACCCCGAAAGTTCAGCAGCTGTGTCTGGAACCTCCGCAGATAGCCAGGTTTCTGTAAGACAGATAATGCAGCAGTTTCTTGTTTCCCGTTGGAAGGAAATGCACGCCCGTAGCTCGCAAAGTTTGTTGTCCAGTGACTAAACGTTAGCCAACAGAATGGTGGGGAGCGGAGGTCGAAAGCCACGGCGTCTAAATCTGACGAGGACGCCGGCTCTCTTTCCTCTTTTCCGGCTGCGTTTTCGTCGTCGCCGCGGTTGTGTGACCCAGACAAAGGGCTCTGTCTCTGTGTTTGTAAACAGAGCGTCGTTAAAGAACTCAAAGTCCGGTTTTCGATGTGCGACGAGGGAACCAATTTCCAGAAGTGTGTGTCTTTCGTAGACAATAAGCGCGTGTACATCCAGCACGAAAAACAACAAAAATACAAGTAAAACACACAAAACACAACAAGGTTTGCTGAGAGCTCGCAACACGGCGGCCATGCTCGGCGCTATCTTGTGATGGTGCAATCATGTTTTTCTTGAAGGATGCAGACTTCTTCCTGTACCACTGCTTGAAGAAGGTGTCTTCCAGAAACTGGCAGTAGGACTGGGAGTTGAGCTTGACTCCATCCTCAACCCGAAAAGGCCCCACAAGCTCATCTTTGATGATACCAGCCCACCAGTACTCCACCTCCACCTTGCTGGCGTCTGAGTCGGACGAGCTCTCTGCCCTTTACCGATCCAGCCACGGGCCCATCCATCTGGCCCATAAAGACTCACTCTCATTTCATTAGTCCATAAAACCTTAGAAAAATCATTCTTGAGATATTTCTTAGCCCAGTCTTGACGTTTCAGCTTGTGTGTCTTGTTCAATGGTGGTCGTTTTTCAGCCTTTCTTACCTTGGCCATGTCTCTGAGTATTGCACACCTTGTGCTTTTGGGCACTCCAGTGATGTTGCAGCTCTGAAATATGGCAAAACACTCTGGTTACTGAAGTAACCCTCGTTCCCCAAGGGGGGGAACGGAAATGCTATGTGGAAAAATTCCACTATAGCGATTTCGTTCAGAAAGCCAATCTTCTGAAAGAGTAAATAAACGGGCCAATGAAATGCCAATGAGCGTGAGGAGGGAGAGTTTTGATATCCAGGTTCGGTTGGGCCAGAGAGGCGCAATTAGCAAGATCTGCTCCTCGTCCTCCCTGACCTTGCACAGTAACTGCGCGAGCAGGCTCACTGGAGGAAACGCATACTTGCGCATGCCCCGAGGCCAGCTGTGGGCCAGTGCATCGAAAAAAAAAAACAACTGGCAATGAGCGTTCTCGGAGGAAGCAAACAGATATCCCATATCAGCTGGACATCTCAGGGTGGAGTCTCCATTCTCCTGGACATAGATGCTGCCGTGAGAGCGCATCAGCTGCACGGTTGAGCTCGCCTGGAAAGTGAATGGCGCGCAGCGATTTCAGCCGCGGATGACTCCAGAGGAGCAGACGGCGGGCAAGCTGATACATGCGACGAGAGCGGATGCCCCATACGGATGATATACGCTACCGCCGCCATGCTGTCTGTCCTGACCAGCACGTGTTGTCGCTCCAGCACTGGAGAAAAACGGTGGAGAGCAAGAAACACTGCCAGCAGCTCTAGGCGATTGATATGCCAATGCAGCTGGATACCTACCCACAGGCCTGCTGCTGCATGCCCGCAACACACGGCCCCCCCAGCCCGTGCTGGAGGCATCTGTTGAGACAACAACATGCCTGGGCGCTTGTCCCTGAGGCACACCGGCCTGTAGAAACGAGGGGCCGTTCCAAGGGCTGAGGGCACGGCGACACAGCGCAGTGACAGTCACCCGGTGTGTGCCCGCATGCCATGCGTGTCTGGGGACTCGATCGTGAAGCCAGTGCTGAAGTGGTCTCATATGGAGTAATCTGAGCGGCGTGGTGGCAACTGCAGATGCCATATGCCCCAGGAGCCTCTGAAAAGATTTCAGGGAGACCACTATTTTGCTGTCGAACTCTCTCAGACAGTTAAGCATTAGCCATGGTGACCGAGTCCAGCTCCAACCCGAGAAAAGAGATCCTCTGCTCGGGGGTGAGTTTGCTCTTTTCTCGGTTGACCTGAAACCCCAATAGGTTGAGGTGCCGGAGCACCTTGTCCCTGTGCATAATCAACTGCTCCCCCGAGTGGGCTAAACCAGCCAGTCGTCGAGATAATTAAGTATGCAGATACCCGAGAGCCGCAGCGGTGCTAGGGCACCCTCCGCGAGCTTGGTGAAGACCCGCGGAGACCAGGAGAGCCCGAAGGGGAGGACCTTGTACTGCCAAGCTCGACCCTCAAACACGAACCGCAGAAACTGACGGTGGCGTGGAAGAATGGAGACCTGAAGTACGTGTCCTTCAGGTCCATCGCTGCAGACCAATCCTGAGGACGAACGCACTGGAGGATGCGCCTCTGCGTGAGCATCTTGAACGGGAGCCTGTGAAGACAGCGGTTCAAAACGCGCAGATCTAGGATTGGCCATAACCCACCGCTCTTTAGGCACGATGAAGTACGGGCTGTAAAACCCGCTCTCCATCTCGGCTGGAGGTACCGGCTGTATTGCATCCTTCGCCAGGAGGACAGCAATATCCTCTCGCAAGACAGGGGCAGACAGGGGGCTGACCCTGGAGACATACATACCCATGAACTTGGCAGGCCGTTTCGCGAATTGAATCGCATAGCCGAGTCTGATTGTGCGTATGAGCCACCGCAAAGGGCTGGCCCACGCTAACCAGGCAGGCAGAGCCCTCGCTAATGGCTGCATCGCTACAATCGATGACGTACCTGCAGTGGGACAGCGCAGAGTGGGAGTGCTGATACAGGACGCACTGGGGTCCCGCAGAAGAGCTGGAGGCGAGAGATCACTCCCACCTCACTCTCATACTCCGGGAGGGGGGCTGGAGGAGTGGGAGAAAGGAGCGCGTCCTCCCACCGCTTATGAGCCACTGGCGGAATGCACCGATTCTGCGAGCCAGAAGGCATAGAGTCCCGGACTGGCAGAGTTCGGGCTGTCACATCCGAGGAAGTGGAAAAGTGCTCTTTCATTGAGCCTGGCCCTCCACCGGGGAAAATGCAAATTCCCTCTTCCCCAGATGACCCGTCTCAGGGACGCTTCGTGATCCGTTTACCGGATTTAACGGCGCCCTGGGCGGGGCGGGCGGCCCGCTTAGAGGTGCTCAACGCTGCCGCTTCGCCTGAGGCGCAGACAGGGCGGGGCAGCACTCGCAGGCAGGCACCCTCGGCAAGGAGCCGCAGATGTGAAAAGCTCGGTGGGCCGAGCGGTTATACAAACCCGCCGATAAAAGACCTCATCTGACTGCTCTCTCACTGCCTCGAATTCCTGGGTGAATTCACAGACAGTGTCGCCGAACAGGCCAGCCTGGGATACGGGGGAGACAAGAAAGCAAACTTTGTCGACTCCGCGCATATCTTTTGCCAGGTTTAGCCCAAGGTGGCGCTCCTGAACCACTAATGTGGCCATCGTCCTTCCTGGGGCACACGCTCCGGACTTGAGGTCTGTGGAGCTCAGTCGGGTGCGGTGCGGGGCTTGTAACCAGCCTGGGTCGGAACCACCCTCGTGCAGCTGGGTCAGCACGTGCGCACATACCCCAGCATGCAGGGTGGAAGCAGCCTGGCCCGCGGCTGTGAGGGCTCTGGCTCCGAGGGAGGCAGAAAACCGACACGCCTTGGACGAGAGACGAAGCTGACTTCAGCAGAAAGAGGCACCACGCGCGCCATGGCCCTCTCAATCTGGGAAATCAACTGGTACTCCCTGGCTGCCCCACCATAAAGGGTGGTGAGGGCGGAGGCGCACGCAGATCGGGCAGAGAAAGATGCCCTCTAAAACTGCGTGAACCCACTGCGCACGTCCGGGAAGAAAGGGATGGGAGGCCTTAATCCTCCACATACACCCATCTAGTCGGTCCGACCGCGGGGCTGGGGGATAAACTTCAAAACCACTTAATAAACGACAATTACTAAGGGATAAACTACTCGGAGTAATTTGAGTATTTGTAATTTGTTATTTTACACCACTGTTAACATACCATCACAGCTAGATTTTTACCTCTTAAGCGTAGTTCACACTACAGGATTTTAAGTCTGATTTGAGCCCGATTGACAAGTTAACAAGCTTGATGACAGATCAGGCTGTGATCGGCCGAAAATCTGCTGGTATACTCAGCGCTTAGTGCTCTTTATGTGTGAACTACTGAGAGACGCATCAAAGAAGCTCGCTGACACCTCTGAGACAAAAACCGAATATCTAGCATGCTAATTATTCTAGAGCAGTCAGCTGACTCGACCATACGCGAGGTCAGATGTAGTGACGAGCTGCAGCCAATGAAAGAGCAAGTCATGAGCTGTAGTGTAGTTATATTTTTAGTTAGGCTACTCTAACACATGTAATTTTTATCAATGTTAGAAAGAAATATACATATATTTATGAAAAGTCAGGGTATTATATCAGTTTTATTTCATCAAAGTTTTTAAATTCCAAAAATTAAAAACTCCGACTGCCTTAATAGTCCTAGTGTTAAAGCCACATCTATCTGCTTAAACATTGCAGATGAGTGATTGATCAGCTAACGCATCAGCTGATTGATTCTGATGGCTCCTCCCTCAACATTTTTTTAATAGCTGTGGTCTGAGAGCTTGACAGAGGGTGGGTGAAGGAGTTGTGAGATCATTTAGTGTGACACAAAATCAAGTCATGTAGTGTGAACAGCACAGGTATCTGGTGATGTTTAAAGGCATGTAGCGCATGTATCGTAACTAGGCTTTAGGTTGCACAGTTTTTCTGTATGTAAATGCATCAACCTGCTTTATGTCAGCTCATTATAGTTGCATAAACTAATGTAGTGTAGAGCTGCTTTATTATGGGAAAGCCATGTTCACGATTATCTTGGTCATAATTGTAAATAATTACATCAATTATCAGTGGGCCATATGACCAAAATATTTAGGATATAGAGGGGTTGGACAATGAAACTATTTGTAGATTACAATAATTCATTAGTATGGTGTAGGGCCTTTTTGCAGCCAATACAGCATCAATTCATCATCAATTCATTGGGAATAACAGATAGAAGTCCTGCACAGTGGCCAGAGGGGTTTTGATAGGGCTGTCACGCTGAGGAAATTTTCCCACAGTACACCTAGACGCTTATTAGCGTGATAAGTGGTATAAATGGCAAATAATTTACTGTATGCACGCATCAGTGATGTGCGGTTAGGTACTGACTTTTTCAGGGTTAGATTTACAAATATATGCACCCAATATATTTGGCAGCTAAGCTGTGTTTCATATATTATATCAGCATTTTTTACATACACATAGCAGGTAAATATTGGGCCAAGGAAGAATGTAAAATGTAGAGTGATTGAATATGCCTCCCAAAAAACACCAAGGTGGACACTACAGGTTGATTTTCTGTTGCTCTGTTTCCTGTTGCTCTAGCAGAGTGTAGCTGTGTGTAGCTCTCTAGCCGAGTGGAGCTCTACACTCTTAAAATAAACTGTTCTATATAGAACCAAAAACGGTTCTATCAAGCGCTTCATATATGGAACCCCAAAAAGGTTCTATATAGAACCATTTTAAGGGTTCATTAAATAGAACCCCAAATGGTTCTTTGAATTCAAGTTAGATGGTTCTATTTAGAACCATTTAAGGGTTCTTTTTATTTATTATTGAATTATTGTTACTTATTAATGAATAAATAATAAAACCAATCCAGACAATTCAAATTGTTTAAAATTATTCAATTCATTATACAAAATATTTTTTTAAATATTTAAAATTGCACCTCTGTATACTTTGCATTGGACAGCAGATCTACCTTAACAGTTTAATGGCATTCAACACTGTAATTGTAATGACTTCACTTTTATAAGCTTTTTTACTGTTTGAACAAATACAGAGCTTAACTTTCACACATCTCTAAAATGAAGAGAAATATATCACAATGCAGATAGAAACAATACACAAACAATCAAAACATCTATTAAATAACACTACAATTTCAAAAAGTTGATGGTACCTGCATGTAATGGTCATCACAACATCCATTTTTATGCATAATTTAATAAAAAAACATTGCTAAAACATTGCAGAATGATTAGACAAAACACTGCAAACAGCCATTCCACAACCTGCAGCATGTCCATGTCTGTCAGCCTCTCTTAAGCTGGATTTATACTTTCGCCTGGCGCCGCATCGCGCGCCTCCGCTGAGTGCGCGCGCACCTCGTGAAACGGACGAGGCTTTTATACTCGCCGCGTTCGCCGTTGTGATATTCTTTAAAGCGACAGGGGGCGGTCAAATGAAACTGAGCGTAAAGTCAGACAGATAAACAGAGAAGTAGAAAGTTTCAGGAACTACGTCATAACATTAACATTATTGATGTTTATTAAACTAATTATTTTTATTATTTTTATAAATTATTTTAATGATTATAAAGATTTTTGTAACCATTCAAGATTTTTTTAAATCAAACTTTGATGCATCACTTGCTTTTGTTCATATCTCGAACAGTTTTACCTATTAAAGTGTATTAAAATATTAGTGACAGCAGAACACGGGTTTCTCAACAAATATATATTTTTATTATGGCAAGAATAAAAGCAAAAAGTACACTTACTAAATAATACAGATTTTTTATTTTATTTATTTAGCCGCTCCACAATTCACACAGTACTGTCTGGTTTCTGTCCTCTTCTCATGCTAAAAAGGCAATAATCCAACATTCCTGACCATTATTACCATAAAGCCTAGAAAAACGGCATCATGTAGTAAATCGATAGGTTCAAATATTCCTGTCCAGTTATCAAAGTAATAATTCGTTCCTTCATTATCTATTGTTTTGTAACTATTAAATTGTTTTAAATGCAGTTGTAATATATACATCAGTGTTAAACCTATGACTGGTGGAAAAACATATTCTATAATTGTGTACCTGTGTCTCCATTGGCCTCTTTTGGCTTTAATAAACTCATCTCTCAGTTTTTTCTAAACCTTTTAACAGAAACTTTCCTCCTTTTCCACTGCTGTTGCAATTTCTAGCCAAGAATTATTGATCATCTGGTTTACTCTATGATCACTGATCATGAATATGTCTGTACAGTCGTACCTGTTTCAGACAAAATCTCTTCAAAGTGCTTCATATTCAACTCAAATCAGACGCGGCACCGCGCACGCTGTTCGCTGGGGTCTCAAAAAAATCTGTGCGCTCCGCCAGCCGAATCCATGTCGCGCGCACCCAAAGCGAACATCCGGAAACTCCGCGATGACGTCATATTTGCCGCGCGCACTCAAGCGAACTAGCGGACGCGTCGAGTATAAATCAGCCTTTATAAGGTAAATAGTTTTGTCCATGGGTGGCACAGTGGCTCACTGGTTAGAACTGTCACCTAACAGCAAGCAGGTCACTGGTTCGAGTCCGGACTGGGCCAGTTGTCATTTCTGTGTGGAGTTTGCAAGTTCTCCCAGTGTTCTTGTGGGTTTCCTCTGGGTGCTCCGGTTGACCCCACAGTCCAACAGCATGTGTACAGTATAGGTGAATTGGCCATTGTGAGTGAATGTGTGTAGATCTATGAGAGAGTATATGGGTGTTTCCAAGTGCTGGGTTGTGGCTGGAAAGAGCAGATTAGTTGGTGATTCACTTCACTGTGGTGCCTCTGATAAATGAGGAAGTTGAAGGATAGCGAGTGAGTGTTGTCCATTGTAATGCTGAAACTTCAAGCCTTGGTGGAATCAGGAGAGCTGCTGAATCGTGGATGGTGTAGGACCTTTGGATTTCTGTAAAACAATATTTTAATGTTGAGTACTTTTAACCAATTAACATAAGTCATCAAATAGAATTACAGTTATAATTAATACAATTAAAGTGTGTGTGAGTGTGTGTGTGTGTGTGTGTGTGTGTTTGGGGCAAATAGTATGTAGTATAGGGTGTAGTTACCTTCTGCGGTTTTTTCCGCTGGTCCAATGAGACTGTCATGGAGCACTTCCTTCTTTCCGTCCCATTTTGGGCCATTTCTTTTAAAGATGTTTCTGTGTTCTTCACCAGGTTTTCTATGCAGCATCCTAAATGCAAAAAAACATTTTGTTTACTTCATGTGTAAGTTTCCAAATGACACATTTTCAGCAATACAAGTTTCTTAAAGTCATCATGGACGCAAAACTATTTGGCACACAATGTAACAGTGTTTACTCACAAGCTGTGGCACTCCAAGAAGAAGAAACTGCTCCATTAGTTCTGCTAACACCTCCATAATCTGTACTCTGGAAAAGGGTGTTCATTCGGTTCTTGACTTATGAATATCTGGTGTCGCAATCCAGGTCCATCCCAGTCTGAGGTAGGAAGACAGCATTGTAGAGTGTGGAAATATGAATTTATAATACAGAATTAATCTACCTTTGGCTTAAAATGTATTGAACTGAACTTGCCTTGTGTTAGGTTCCTCAGAGTACAGTTCACTTCCTTTTCATCCCATTATTGTTTCATTTGCTAGATGATAGATGAGCTCAACACTGAAATCCTTTCCTTTTTAAATTTGTTTTGCAGACATTCCAACAAGGTATCCTGTAGGCAAATTTACACTTTCTTTTAAAACATATTTTCTTTGCAGGACTTTTTAATAAGCAATGACCTTAATATTCTCACTGTACAAACAACAGCAATAAGTAATAGAACATTTTTGTGATAAATATATTATTTCAGTACACAACAACCAAGTCTGACATATGCATGTTATAAAATACAATATTTACCAGGTGTCCTTGTTAATGATAATTGTGTCACAATTATGGATGTAACGCATGTCCTTCTTTAAGCTGGGATCCTTCCTCTTCAAAGCTACTTGTGTCCTGCAGCCCAGGTTACAATACAATGTTAAAGTCTTTTATAATATTCATTTCATAATACTTAATACAGTTTGTTTAGAATTAAAAGCAATAATACATACCGAGCACAAGATTTACGATGCAGTTCAGTGTCCAGACTGTTTGAAGAAAAGAAAGATATACATTAAAATATGAATTTTAAACCTATTTAGCACAATATATACATATATGTAGCCTATATTTAACAAGGTTCAACATTTCACAATACATTTAGCCTGCATGTTTGTATGTCCTTCATAAATAACACCTGATCTTTCATCTATGGATTATTAAAATAAGTTTTGGCTTTAAAAGGTTTCAATAATACACTTAGCAATCATCACTATATCGTGTGCATAGACTCGGGCGGGCCAAGCGCGGCATGCTCCCTTGCGTTTTTAATGCAGACTAGCCGGCGTGTACACTACTTTACAGAGTTTAGCCCGAGTTAAACTCGGCTAAACTCACACATGAACAAGCTGAGTTAACCAACAAAAGAGCGTGCACGCGATTCACGCTCCCTCTCGGAGCCCGCCTTCGAATAACGCAGCTGTTTTATTGTTATTGATATTTTAATTAATACTGACAAACAAATAAAGCGAAACTGTAACTTATTTCGAACAAAAAGCAGAGCAAAGTCAGCTTGACACAGATTTCTGAACCGAAGGCAGACGATAGAGGCCATCAGAAACTTACAAGCACAGTATTAATCCATATTAACGTTACCCCTTATTCAGTCTGTCAACACAAGGGAAGAGAAACATTACCCCGTAATACAAAATATTTCATTATTATAGTTTTAAAAGAGTAATAACGTACCTGAATGATGGAGCTGCAATAGCGGAGGTCTCCTTTTCAAAAATTAACCGTCACTCTCCAGGCTCTTCACCACCAGTCCACCAATGAATGACGTCACCAGAGGGCTTTTTCATGATTATTAGTTTAAAATAATTTATTAAACCATAACAACACACTGTACAGTCTGAATAAACTGGTTATTTAATTAATTTCACAAAATAATTCGTCAAAAATTTTAAATATTAAGCATATATAAAATATTAGTTATATGGTAATGTACAAACCTGCATGAAACAAAAATCCCATCATACATTGATTACTTTTTTGACCATAACAGTCATTTTATTAGATTTTGACTCAAAAAGCTTTGTCTCTCTGTGTTATAGCTTATTATTATTTATAATCTTTACTATATAATTATGTCATAAATCTCACATTATAGAACCATTTTAATCAAAAAAGTTCTTTGCACTCAAAGGGTTCTAAATAGAACCATTTTTTGGGTAAAAGGTTCTACTGGGCAAGTAAAGAACCCTAGGGTTCTATATAGAACCTCAAGGAACCTTTTTTTTTTAAGAGTGTAGTGATCAAACTCCGCAGATCATTTTAAATACTAACTACATAAATATTAGTACCACCACCGTGAGCTCACTGTTTTAGCATTGCAGCTAACATATTTCAACAATCCAGCTGTAAGTACTCTTTAGCTCATCTTTGGCCTGTTTTCTCTGCCCTATATAACTGTTTACAATCCCATATCAAGACTATAAAACTCAGTCGATCAAGTTAATTACTAGCTCTTTAATTTTAAATCTCCTTAACAGTCACAGCAAAGCAGTTCACTTGTAAACAGCTCACAGTTGTACTTAATATTCAGACCCCGGCTTGCTTTTATTGCTCTCATTTTCCAGTTTGTTTGCTGATTCGCACCTGTTTTTCTCTTACATGCATTATCTACTTGCTCATGCCTGACTGCACCCTTTGTATTTTACGGGTGTATTTCATCCAAATTTTGATGGCACTTATCGCGCTATTTATTTATTTATTTAGTTTGCTTTCACTTTCTAGTTTACTAGCTTGTGTCTTTTCTCTCATGTGCGTCGTGCAGTTTAATTACATTTTCCGCCTATTTACACCCTTTATTCTACATTGTAAATCGTTTTGTGCGGGTGCTGTCTCACTGGGGTGTTGGCGGCTGGGTCACTGTGAGAGAATCTTGAGGTGGGAGAAAACACTGTATGTCTGTTCCAACATCAAACAGGTTTAGCCCCCTCAGTTATGCACCCACTGAGAATCCTGGTGAAAGTGTCCTTGTGATTGACTCCATAGTATGGAATGTACAAATACAGACACCAGCCACCATAGTCAAATGTCTGCCGGGAGCCAGAGCGCCTGACGTCATGTCAAATTTAAAAGTACTGGCTAAATCTAAACGTAAGTTCAGTAAGATCGTTTTCCATGTCGGTGCTAATGATGTTCAACTACGTCAATTGGAGATCACTAAAAGTAATATTGACTGAGCCTCTCTAGGTTTTTTAATTCTTCACTTTGGCCAATTGGTGAAGTTTTTTCCTTGCTGCTGTTGCCACTGGCTTGCATGGTTCGGGACTTGGGACTCGGCGCATCGATGGATTACTCTTCAGTGTTTAAACTCTCAGTAGTGAATATTAAACCACACTGAACTGAACTAAAATGAACTTCAACACTGAACACTGGACTGACACTATTTACATTTTTTATAATCCATGTGAAGCTGCTTTGACACAATCTACATTGCAAAAGCGCTAAACAAATAAAGATGAATTGAATTGAATTGAACAATACAGACAGCCTATTGCAAGCGACACACACAGTACCACAGGGGATGTGCACGCTCTCTCTCTCTCTCTCTCTCTCTTACTCACAACACACTTAGGATTTGCACACTGATCTTACCTTTACTTGTAAATTAAGTCCTAAAGTGACTTCAATTACTTTAAAATGGCTTGAATTACTTTAAAATTATCGAGTTATCTTCTGTCCTGTACTTTGAAGCAAGCCCTTTAGCTCTTACTTGGTCATCCATTATTTATTCACGTTTTGATTGAAAGACCAATTTTGAAAACTATTTGAGCTGAGATTTGTCAGAGCCAAATGTAAAATTATCCTGTTGAACTCTAACTATGAGAAGTGCAACCACTGAACAAAAATAACCCTCTTCACTGTGGGAGAGTTACTGCCTGCCTCACCTCATATCAGATCCTAACACTAAATAAGTGATAGGTAATTTTTTCATGAATGGCTATCATATGCAAAATGAGAACATATAATAAAAATGTCTACAATGTATCACCTTGCTTGCTATGCTGTAATTAAACAGGAGATACGCAAAATACATAGATCATTAGTAGGCCCACACGGAATCTGTGCGCGCAGAAATTTATTTTCACTCTTATTTCACTTAAAATGAACCTGTTAACCTGATATTAAATGGCAATATTGACAAAATATTCTTACAAATTGAAGTTTTCCAAATAAATAAATAAACGTCATCAGATGGCGGATGGCTGCCTCGGTGCGGAGCTCCCCAGTTTTCGCCCTGTTATTGTTTGTTTTTTCTGTTTTGTGTTCATCCAACGTGATCAGTTATACCAGGGATGAGCTGCTGAACATTCTGCAGTGCACACCAATTGATCACCAGCCGTTTTTTGATTTCTTTGGCGTTTTGCGGATCATTGTTGTTGGCGGCACAGCGGCTCTATGGAAACGATACAAGATGAGCACGCGTGGGAAGAGAGCGGCGCGCTCGTCAGGATTAGACAAAACGGCTTTCAGAACGGCATAGCCTAGCATTCATCTGGCGAATCTTCCCTCTCTTTCTAACAAAATGGAGGAAATACTTCTGCTCACACGCACAAATAAGGATTTTAACAACTCTGCTGCGCTGTGTTTCACGGAAACCTGGCTAAACGAAGACATTCCGGACAGCGCAATACAACTACCGGACTTTCAGCTGTACAGAGCAGATCGTGACACGGAGGCAACGGGGAAAACACGCGGTGGTGGGTCATGCTTTTACATCAACAGAAGGTGTTGTACGGATGTAACTGTGTTAAAGAAGATGTGCTGTCCTGATGTGGAAGTGCTTTTCATTAACTGTAAGCCGTTCTACTCGCCGTGGGAGTTTTCCTCGGTTATCCTCATTGGTGTGTACATCCCACCGCAAGCACACGTGAGTATTGCTCTTTTACTGCTGGCTGATCTAATCACAGAGACAGAACAAAAACACCCAGACTTTAATCAGGCAAAACTCACACATGAGCTGCCTAAATTCAAACAGCACATTACATGCCCCACCAGAGACAATAACATTTTCGACCATTGCTACACAACAATAAAAGATGCATATCGCTCCGTCGCCAGAGCAGCTCTAGGACTCTCCGATCACTGCCTGGTTCATCTTATACCAACTTACAGGCAAAAACTTAAAACTACTAAGCCAGTATTAAGGACTGTTAATAGATGGACCAACGACACAGAGCAGGTCTTACAAGCCTGTTTTAAATGCACTGACTGGAGTGTTTTTGAAGCTGCAGCCACCAACCTGGACGACCTCACAGAGACTGTAACATCATACATCAGTTTCTGTGAGGAGTAACGCATCCCTACCAGGACCTACTTATCATTTAACATTGATAAACCATGGTTTACACCAGAACTTAGACAGCTTCGTCAGGTCAAAGAGGATGCCTACAGGAGTGGGGACAGGATTTTGTACAATCAAACCAGGAACACACTGACAAGGGAGATTGTTGTGGCTAAAAAGAACTATGCCAAAAAGCTGGAAAACCAGTTCCTGCAACGACCCTGCATTAATGTGGAAAGGCCTGAGAGACATCACAAATTACAAGAAACCTTCCCCCTGTATCTATGGCAACAAACATCTTGCAAATGAGCTGAACATGTTTTTTTGTAGATTTGACACCTTTGACCAGACACCCCACACCTCCAGCCACACCGCCCTGACCCTGATCAGTGTGGATAATGTGCGTCAGGTCTTCATTAAACAGAAGAGAAGGAAAGCACCAGGTCCAGACGGTGTCTCACCAGCCTGTCTGAGAACTGACCAGCTGGCTCCAATTTTCTCACAAATCTTCAACAGATCATTGGAACAGCGCATAGTTCCATCCTGCTTCAAACGCTCCACCATCATCCCAATCTAGCAAAAGCAAAAGATCACCGGACTCAACGACTACAGACCTGTTGCCTTAACATCTGTGGCCATGAAGTCATTTGAAAGACTGGTGCTAGCAAATCTGAAGGACATCACTGGACCTTTGCTGAACCCCCTGCAGTTTGCCTATAGAGCAAACCGGTCTGTGGATGATGCAGTCAACATGGGACTGCATTATACCCTACAACATCTGGGCAAACCAGGGAACTACGCAAGGATTCTGTTTGTGGACTTCAGTTCTGCCTCATCCCATCACTGCTCGAGCACAAACTGACCCAGCTCTCTGTTCCTAGCTTTGTCTCTCAGTGGATCACCAGCTTTCTGACAGATAGACAACAGCTAATCAGAATGGGCAAAATCACTTGCGACAGCCGCACCATCAGTACGGGTGCCCCCCAAGTATGTGTTCTCTCCCCAATGCTCTTCTCTCTGTACACCAACGACTGCACTGCAAAAGATCCCTCCGTCAAGCTCCTAAAGTTTGCGGATGACACTACTGTTATCGGCCTCATCCGGAACGGTGACGAGTCTGCATACAGACAGGAGGTGGAGCGGCTAGCTTTATGGTGCAGATACAACAACCTGGAGCTGAACACACTCAAAACGGTGGAGATTATAGTGGACCCTCCTTCACTCCCTCCACCCACCATCATGAACAGCACTGGGCTGCAGTGGAGTCATTCAGGTTCCTGGGCACCACCATCTCTCAGGATCTGAAGTGGGACACTCACATAGACTCTATTGTGAAGAAAGCCCAGCAGAGACTGTACTTCCTTTGTCAGCTGAGGAAGTTCAACCTGCCACAGGAGCTGCTCGTGCAGTTTTACTCAGCTGTCATTCAATCCATCCTCTGCACCTCAATCACTGTCTGGTTCGGCTCAGCAGCCAAATCCGCCCTCTGAGACTACAGGAAATAGTCCGGACTGCTGAATGAATCACTGGCACTACCCTTCCTACACTTAAAGAAATGTACTCTTTCAGACTGAGAAAAAGGACTCGCAAAATCACCCTGGACACCTCACACCCAGCACACTTCCTGTTCGAACTGTTACCGTCTGGCCGGCGCTACAGAGCACCGAGCACAAAAACAGCCAGACACAGGAAAAGTTTCTTTCCTCAGGCCATCTACCTCATGAACAGTTAATAATTTTCCTATTGTGCAATAAACGTGCAATACTTTCTCAAACGCACTTGTACACAGCACCTTATAACAATATACAATGCAATACTTCTCCTCATGCATTTGTATACAGCACCTTATAACCTGTATATTTATAACAAATCTGTACATACATTTTGACATCCAGATCTTGTTGAACTGACTGCATCTCTGTTTAATGTCTAAAGTCTTCTTTTTTATATTTATTCTGTGTTGTCATTTGTCACTTTATGTACACTTGAAGCTTCTGTAGCCAAAGCAAATTTCTTGTGTGTGAAGCACACTTGGCAATAAAACTGATTCTGATTCTGAAATAATTAAATAAACAAGAACAGTTGAGGAAACAGTGTGAAGTAGTTTCTCATTTACAAGAAAACTTTCTCTAATATGTGATTATCGTGTGTAACAGCTTAGCATGAGCACTGCACCAAAATCATGTCTCATATAGCCCTAATGAAAAAAATACTGTATCATTAGTAGTTGGCTAAATGCTACAGTTATTTTGAACTATTCTGAGTGTATTGCACTCTATACATTATAGTATTTACAACCCTTTGTCAATGAGCATTGTAACATACTATAAATACAGTGATCTGATAAACTAACAAATACTGTAGTATACTAAAATGTTTACTACAGTAAACTGTAAAATATTATAGTATAATATATCCCACAGTTGTAGAAATGTTGTGTTACCATAGCAACTATAGGATTACAAAAGATTAATTCAATTTATTATAGTTTGTTTCAAAAATACTTCAGTGTTTGCTATAAATTACAATAGTATTGTTTCATGTGAGTAGAGCACAAAATATCAGAACGCTAGCTTTTATTTAGCTTTTATTTATTCAGTTGTTTTCATGTTGTAGTATGTATAGTAGTATCATAGCACAGAAACAGCACTTATAAGTTACATTTGACCTGCTCCTGTTGTCTGATCGTGGTTGCATTTCTCTCTTAGTGTTATTGGACCTCAGTGCTGCATTTGAATATTTATCGATGATAAAATTCTTCTTGATAGGCTTGAAAATTATATTGGTATTACAGGAACTGCATTGACTGGTTCAGGTCATATCTATCTGAATGTTATTAATTTGTAACAGTTAATGAAGATACATCATACAGATCAAAAGTATACTGTGGGGTACCACAAAGCTCAGTTCTTGGTCCCTTACTTTTCACACTATATACAGTACCGCTGCTCCCTATACGCAGAGTACGCAGGCTGCGTAGGGCCTCAACTCCGAGAGAGGGCACCATCTGGGTTGCTCAAAAACATTTTTTTAACATTTATGTAATAAAATTTTTTTAATAATATCAACATAAACTAAGTGTAAATAAAACATATATTGAAAATATGTCGTTAAATACATTTTAAAAAAATAGTTTTATAACGAACGCAAAAACAAACAAGTGACGTAACTTTTTCGTGCACGCGCATAGACGCTAGGCGCGGCGCAGTCCGGGCCACTTATCTTTGTGGCTGCTAGCAGCATATAATCATAATTGATAAAAGTTGCAGCTCTATTATTGGGAAAAGAAAACAGCAGTCTGTAGCCGGGGAGAGAAAAAAAAGTGCAAAATGAATCACGTGCATCACATTCAGGTAACTTGCGTCCAATAATCTGGAAAACATCTTTTTTGTTGTTCAAGTAAATTAGTGAGGCTCACATTTAAACTTCTCCAACTGCACCAAATCTGCCTTATTTGTTGTCGTTTAGGTTCAGCTTCTTGCTTTGCTGCAATGCATTGTTTTT
>CAIGQQ010029300.1:313618-333391 GCA_903798035.1 Danio albolineatus
GATCTGCTCTGTACAGCTGGAAGTCCGGTAGTTGTAGTGCGCTGTCCAGAATGGCTTCGTTAAGCCAGGTTTCTGTGAAGCACAGCGCAGCAGAGTTGTTAAAGTCCTTATTTATGCGTGTGAGCAGAAGTAATTCCTCCATTTTGTTAGGAAGAGAGCGTAGATTCGCGAGATGAATGCTAGGAAGCGGCATTCTGAAACCGCGCAGTCTGTTTTTGATGAGCGCGCCGGCTCGCTTTCCCCCCCTGCGCGCCTTTTAGCGCCATAGAGACGCCGCGCCGCCGAGGACAACGCTCTGCAAAACGCCGGAGAAGTCAAGAACCGGCTGGTGATCAATTGGTGTGCACTGCAGAATGTTCAGCAGCTCATCCCTGGTATAACTGATCATGTTGGATGAACACAAAACAGGAACTACAAACAAAAACATTGCAACAGCTGGGGAGCTTCGCACAGAGGCTGCCATTCTCGGCGCCTTCTCGGCGCCTTCCGATGATTTTGCCATGGCGTCGGATTTTTTTCCCTAATGTTTTTGAAGTGTAACGGAGCAACTATATCTAACGTATTAGAAAGGACGGAATCAATGGTTTCAGTTACAGTGTCAAGCTCTTCTAGACTGCCTGGAATGTTATAAAAATTAGACAGATCAGGTAGGTTACTAACAAAATCATCTTTAGTGCTAGCGGTGATCGTCCTGCCATATTTGTGAATAGAAGATGATTTTGTAGAGCTATCAATGCACAATAAACAGGAGATTAAATAGTGATCTGAAATGTCATCACTCTGCTGCACAACTTCAACATTATCAATATCAATACCATGTGATAATATTAGGTCTAAAGTGTGATTATGTCGATGGGTAGGCCCTGAGACATGCTGTTTCACTCCAACAGAGACTAGTATGTCTAAGAAGGCCAGCGTTAAAGCATCTTTTTCATTATCCAAATGAATATTAAAATCACCAACAATTATAACTTTGTCCGTGGCCAGAACTATTTCAGATAAGAAATCAGCAAATTCTTTTGTAAAGTCGGTATGGTGCCCTGGAGGCCGATAAACAGTTGCCAGTACAAATTTAGATTGAAATGTATTGTTTAAATTGTTCACTGAAATATACATCACTATTACTTCAAATGAATTATATTTGAAGTCAGATCGCTGAGTAGCACTAAAAATATTACTGTATATTATGCCCACGCCTCCTCCTTTGCCTTTAGGACGCGGCTCATGTCTATAATGATATCCTTCAGGTGAAGACTCATTTAGGGGCATGTAATCATCTGGTTTTATCCAGGTTTCTGTTAGACAGAGAGCATCTAGCTTTAGATCAGTTATCAAATCGTTAATAAAAAGAGTTTTAGATGACAGCGATCTAATGTTCAATAATGCGAGTTTTATCTTTTGGTTAGCTTTATTTTTAATTTTTTGAACATCAATTAGATTATTACCTTTAAATGGATTTGGGAGTTTTTTATATTTAGAGGCTCAGGGGAACAGACACAGTCTCTATGTTCTTATAACTAGGTGATTCTATGTGCTGCAGATTATTTGAGTTGGGTAAACCGTGGAGACTAGCAGACGGTTGGTTAAGCCAATCTGTCTGCTCCCTGACCTGGGCCCCAGTTAGTCAAATGCCAGCACTAAGACTATATGCCAGATTACTAGAGAGGAGAGCTGCTCCAGCCCGAGTGGGATGAAGACCATCTCTCTTCAACAGGTCAGGTCTACCCCAATAACTTGGCCAATTGTCTACAAAACCTATGTTATTCAGTGGGCACCATTTTGACATCCAGCCATTGAGTGATGATAGTCTGCTGTGAAACTCGTCACCATGATAAGCGGGCAGGGGACCAGAGCATATTACGGTGTCTGACATCATCTTTGCAAGATCACACACCTCTTTAATATTACTTTTAGTGATCTCCGACTGACGTAGTCGAACATCATTAGCACCGACGTGGATAACGATCTTACTGAACTTACGTTTAGATTTAGCCAGTACTTTTAAATTTGACATGATGTCAGGCGCTCTGGCTCCCGCCAGACATTTGACTATGGTGGCTGGTGTCTCTATTTGTATGTTCCATACTATGGAGTCGCCAATCACAAGGGCACTTTCATCAGGTTTCTCAGTGGGTGCATCACTGAGGGGGCTAAACCTGTTTGATGTTGGAACGGACATACGGTGTTTTCTCCCACTTCTAGTTTCCTTCACGGTGACCCAGCCGTCTTTCTGCAAAGACGCAACAACCGGAGCCGAACAATGTGAATGGCTTGCTAGACTAGTCACATCCAAATCCTTATCTAGAGACCTAGGACTCTTACTATCCTTAATTAAAGTTTGGATGTGTGTTTCTAATTCTGAGATCTTCTCTGTCAGCCTAACTATTTCCTCACATTTATCACATGTGAAGCCCTCCTTGCTGACAGAGAGAGATACACTAAACATGTGGCATGAAATGCATGTGACAAGAGCAGGAGAAGCCATTTTTACTCACCGTAAGTCAAAGTAAATTCTGACTTACCACAGCAGCGTATAGAGTTAACAGGAGCAGACGGGTTTCTGTATAATCAGCAGTAGTCAATGAAGAGAGAAGAAGAGGGGGAGAGAGAGAGAGAACTGGAGAGAGAGAGAGAAAACTGGAGAGGGAGAGAGAGAACTGGAGAGAGAGAACTAGAGAGAGAGAACACCTGCACAAAGTGATTTATAACGTAATATAAAAGGTGTAAATAGGCGGAATATGTGATTAAACTGGACGACGCACGTGAAAGAATAGACGCGAGCTAGTTAACTAGAAAGTGAAAGCAAAATAAACAAATAGCGCGATAGGCGCGATCAAAATCTGGGTGAGATATAAAGGTGAAATACGAGGGTGCAGTCGGGCACGAGTCAGCAGATAAACTACGACACTCGTAGGAGGAAAATAGGCGCGAATCAGCAAACAAACTGGAAAAGAGAGAGCAAAAGCAAGCCGGAGTCTGAGTAAAAGCCCAACGGTGAGCTGTTTGCACGTGAGCTGCTTTGCTGTGACCGTGGAAGAGATTTAAAATTAAAGAGCTAGTAATTAACTTGATCGACAGAGTTTTATAGTCTTGATAAGGGATTGTAAACTGTTAAATCAGGCAGAGAAAACAGACCAAAGATCAGCTAGAGAGTACTTACAGCTGGATTGTTGGAATGTTAGCTGCGATGCTAACACAGTGAGCTCACGGTTGCAGTACTAAAATTTATGGATTTAGTATATAAAATGATCGGCGGAGTTTGATCGCGACGTCTAGTAATCAAATTTAAAATAAAAACTGAACTTAGCAGCAGACGAGCTGAGCTAGAGGTACACTCGGCTAGAGAGCAACAAACACACAGCTACACTCGGCTAGAGCAAACAGGAAACCACTGGAAACAGGAAACAGCACTGGAAACAGGAAACAGGAAAAAGAATCATAAGAATCATAAATCATAAGAAAATTACCAAGACTTACAAATTAACAAAATGTATAAAATTTAGAAATATTACAAAGTAAAAACGACAAACACTGTAAACAGTGGTTAGGGTAAGGAAAGGTTCATTTACCATGAACTAAACTAGACTGTTAATAAAACATTAACACTGATCCTGTTGAATAGAACGAACCAGCAAATTACAGTAAAATTATTAAAACAATCATAACCATTTTAAAATCTAATATGACAGCAGTTATAGACATCTGTTTCACTTAACAGTAATTTGGGAAGCTAATGAGATAACCGAGGATGTGTTTTACTCCTGATAAGAGTTTCAAAGTCTGGCGTGATGGTAGACAGTGCTACCCAAAGATCGTGCTACATGTCCAACCTGTTCCTTTGCTTTGACTTAAGCTGACCATGGAAGAGAAACCACTTTCACACAAGTACGTAGTGCTGAATGGTTGGATGGATTTGATCGTGCTCCCAGATCGAGAAAACTGTTTGAGGCTTACTTCACTGAATTTGTTTTTCAGCGTGACAGCTCCACCAGCTGATTCTCTTCATTGCTCGGCAATGTGATGCTTTTAACATAGATTCCAAAGGGATCGCTTTTCCACAGATAATCATCATTTCTCGAGACTTCATAATCATCATTTCTAAACCGGACTTGCAGTTTGCGGAGATGTTCTGAAAATTATCCAACTATTGTGTTTTATGGCTAGTGTTGGGAAACATGTCATGTCTGTCTTTGTAAACGTGTTTTGTCCACAGTTCAATCTTCTTTTTGAATGCAGTAACTTTGTCACTCTGTTCAAAAATATAAATTACATGTCAAACGGTATGGTTGTTGTGCACTCATTTCAAAATAAAAGTCCGGTATAACCAAAATAAGTTAGAAATTAAACTTGTTGTTTTTTGGACCACACACGCCGCAACCCACTTTTGGGTCGCAACCCACCAGTTGAGAAACACGTGTTAAAAAAATACCCAGGTATTATATGAGGAGTGTGAAATGTGATTATAGATAACTCAGGTTTACGTTTATCCAGAGTTTAGTATGACCCAGGGTCAAATGTGTAAAAGACTCTAGATAAATATTCAAGCAAAGAGGGGATTCATGAGAGATGAAATTATGGATTGATCAAAGCAAAGAGAAACAGGTGAAAAACAACCATTCCAGTTGTTATCACTAACTTATGCATGGGTGCACAAGCCAACAGAAAAAAAGAGTAGCCAGAGAAAAACACAAACCAAACTCAAGACAGTACCCCCTACCTGAAATTGTCACCTGGTGCTCATGAGGAGAGGGATTTGCAAGAGTGGAAAAAGTCAATCGATATATGTGAGTGGTCCAGTGTGTCCCGGGCCAGTCCAGTTTCTCTTCTCTGGCCCGTATCCCTCCCAGTCTACCAGAAACTGGTGACCTTGACCACGGTGCCTAATGTCCTCTTGACCCTGTTCATAGAACCATTCTTAACAAGAACAGGAGAAGATGGAGCAGAGAGGAAGTGTGTTGAAGAGTGAATGATAGTTGTAATGGATAATATGTGAAATACTGGGTGAACTCATTGGAGATTATTTGTTAATCTGAGTCACACAGCCATAGGATTGAGGACCTTAAGAAAGTTGCAAATTTGAGCTACAAAGCTTGCTAAAATTACCCCACCAGAAGATTCCATTTTAAACCCTCCTTTGCTGTGGCCTCAGCTAAGAACTGCAGACAGACCTGCTGAAAGTAAGGTTAAAAACTGGAACAGTTGATCAAAATGTCACTTTGCATTGATAATCTTCTCCACTCCTGATGCCCTCACAAACACACCATGTACTCATTCTACCAGAACTGAATCTGAACCAATGCGAATCAGACACATACATCTGTCACTTGGGGAGTGGTACTGTCTCTGTGGTTTTGACAAAACCTGTTTCTCTATTATGACGAATTAGGACACATGAAGAAGACCTGTCTACTTGGTCCAACTCCTGGAAGCTTCTCATTGAGTTCTGCTGCCATTGCTAATGCAATCCATGGGACAATCAGTGTATCAAAACTTGAGTCACTCATTACATCACTAGCCAACTGGAATGGGGCAGTATTATTCCAAAGACAATGCCAAACCTGCTAAACTTCACCTGTGCAACTTTTTTCTCTCAAACTCAATCCAGCAATAAGGAATTACGATGTGGATAAAAGAAAACTTCTTACTACTCTCCTACCAGATTGTATGCTCATTGCACTAGTCAAGTGGGACCTAATAACGGAAATCTCATGTGATCTCCAAGTGATCATCTTCTTATTTTTCTAGCTATTTTGCAAGATACTAATATTCGTCTTAAAACCATAAATTTTGAGTACATGGTAAAACCAGTAACTGTGAGGGAAAAATTATTTGAACCCCAGCTGATTTTGTAAGCTTGCCCACTAACAAAGAAATTATCAGTCTATTATTTCAATGGTAGGTTTATTTGAACACAACAATAACAAAAAAAATGTGTTTAAAAAAAGTTAGAAATTAATTTGCATTTCTATGAATGAAATAAGTATTTGATCCCCTATCAGTCAGCAAGATCTCTGGCTCCCAGGTGGATCTTATACAGGTAACGAGCTGACATCGGCAGCCCTCTCAGCTCGTTACCTGTATAAAAGAGACCTGTCCACAGAAGCAATAAATCAATCCAGATTCCAAACGCTTCACCATGTCCAAGACCAAAGAGCTTTCCAAGGATCTCAGGGACAAGGTTGTGGACCTACACAAGGCTGGAATGGGCTACAAGACTATCGCCAAGCAGCTGGGTGAGAAGGTGACAACAGTTGGTGCAATTATTCGCAAATGGAAGAAAACTATATTAACTGCCAATCTCCCTCGGTCTGGAGCTCCATGCAAGATCTCACCTTGTGGAGTTTCAATGATAATGAAAATGGTGAGGAATCAGCCCAGAACTACTCTGGAGGAACTTGTCAATGATCACAAGGCAGCTGGGACCATAGTCACCAAAAAAACTGTTGGTAACACGATACGCCGTGAAGGACTGAAATCCTGCTGTGCCCGCAAGGTCCCCCTGCGCAAGCAAGCCCATGTAAATGCCCGTTTGAAGTTTGCCACTGAACATCTGACTGATTCAGAGGAGGACTGGGTGAAAGTGTTGTGTTCAGATGAGACCAAAATCGAGCTCTTTGGCATCAACTCAACTCGCCGTGTTTGGAGGAGGAGGAACTAAAAACACCATCCCCACCGTCAAATATGGAGGTGGAAACATTATGGTTTGGGGGTGTTTTTCTGCCAAGGGGACAGGACAATTGCACCGCATCAAAGGGAGGATGGATAGGGCCATGTACCGTCAAATGTTGGGTGAGAACCTCCTTCCCTCAGTCAGGGCATTGAAAATGAGTCGTGTTTGGGTACTCCAGCATGATAATGATCCAAAACACACGGCCAAGGCAACAAAGAATGGCTCAAGAAGAAGCATATTAAGGTCATGGAGTGGCCTAGTCAGTCTCCAAACCTTAATCCCATAGAAAATCTGTGGAGGGAGCTGAAGGTTCGAGTTGCCAAACATCAGCCACGAAACATTAATGACTTGGAGAGGATCTGCAAAGAGGAGTGGGCCAAAATCCCCCTTGAGATGTGTGCAAACCTTGTGGCCAAGTACAACAAATGGCTGACCCCTCTGTGGTTGCTAACAAAGGTTTTGCCACCAAGTACTAAAGCACATTTTTCAAAGAGATCAAATACTTATTTCATTCATATAAATGCAAGTTAATTTCAAACTTTTTTTGAAACGCATTTTTCTGGATTTTTTGTTATTGTTGTGTCTCTCACTGTTTAAATAAACCTACCATTGAAATTATAGACTGATCATTTCTTTGTTAGTGTGCAAACTTACAAACTCAGCTGGGGTTCAAATAATTTTTTCCCTGTATTGACGGATAAATGCTTTTGCTTTATATTATGGATGGTGCGCTGGGTCATTCCTCCGTTTGTGGTGAGACCACTGAATCCACGATGCCAACAGTTGGTCGGTGTGTAAACAATTATAATGAATGAAAATACATAGGCCTATGTGTATATGCATGTAATGTAATGCTGTACAGGAACCTGTAATTTGCGTGTTTTGCTTGTCTCTATTTTAATCACTTCGTGATGATTGTGATGTTGTGTTGTATCTGCCTGATTCTGATTTGACTTTCTTTTTCCCGCTGAACTGGACAGGTTGTATAACGTTTTATTCAAGGGTGTTCTGGGTATGGGGTGTGCATGCTGTGACGAGAGCTATTGGCCCGACAGTGGAAACGCAACATAATTCTGGCCTCACTGCTCAAGCGCTCGGGCAATTGGCCCAAACCGATAAAAGCCCTGGCTCGCACTGGCCCGACAGTGGAAAAGTGGCTATTGTTCTGCCTTAGAATCATACCTAAGCAGAACATGTTAGCTACATGTAAATATCCACAATTGCTTATTGGCAATATCAATGACAAGATTAATAATATATAATGACATACAAATAAAAGTTGTTGAATATAACATAGTTACAATTTGTGTAATTGCTGAAAATAGTGAATGTTAGTGAGTTGTGAACAAACTGGCAGGTTTTTGATTGTTTTTAGGTTTTCACGTTGTTAAAAATGTAAATGGTCCATGCACATGTTTAAAAAGTAGTTAATAAAAGAAAAGTCGGAATACAAGTAATACATATGGGATAAATATAGTATTTTTTTCTGCTGAATATGGATTCATTGTATCAACTTCTTTTAAGTCTGTTAAAAACAATAAATCAAAGAAAGTGTCACATTTTGTGTATTGTAGGTCCATCATGCGTGGCTGTGATAACATGTGCAGTTACTGTATAGTGCCTTTTACTCGTGGCAGAGAGAGGAGCAGACCCATGTCTTCCATTGTGGAGGAAGTTTGCATGCTTTCAGATCAGGTAGAATGATAGAATTTACAATAATGTGTTATAAAAATATAATAAATGTATAATCCCATGGCTCTTTTTCAGGTATTTGTTCATAAGACAATGTGTTTGTTTGTAGGGGGTAAAGGAAATCACCCTCCTTGGGCAGAATGTAAACAGCTATAGAGACCTGTCTGAATTGCAGATCTCCTGTTTTGAGGGCAACACTCAACTCAGCAGAGGCTTCCAGAGTGTGTATCGCACAAAACAGGGAGGCCTTCGCTTTGCAGACCTTCTGGACAGAGTGTCCCTTATCAATCCAGATATGAGGATACGCTTCACCTCACCACACCCTAAAGACTTCCCTGATGAGGTAGGAAGTTGACATTAACTTACAGTTACTGCAGGGCTGTATTATTATTTATTTTTAAGGATGCATGATATTGTATCTTATTTACATATTACCATATATATATATACATCTTATTACCATATATTTTTCTTTGTCTATTTGATTTTTGAAAAGTGTGTACAAATCTACAAGTATCAGGCTTGTATTTTTTCCCCATAAGCTTCTGGACATTAAATCAAATCAGATTTGTGATTTTTTTTTTTTTTTTTTTGCACCCATTAATGCTTAATTCCTAAACAGAACTAATGTAATGTTTTTGTATTTTGTATTAGTGCAACAGAGCATTTTATTGAGCTAGAAATTAAGGTATTTCATGAAGCCATTTGTGTCTTCCAGACATCCCACCACTGGTGCTTAGTGTCTCCCTGATGCTGTGTTAACACCAGATGCAGAACGTGCAAATAAATTGTGATATTTGCAAGTAAATAGACGCGTGAACATTTTGAGTTTACTCACTTTATTCACACATCAAATTCACTTCATTTGCACATCAAATTCACTATTCACGCAATTTCGTGTCATGGGCAGGGCATCTGTCTGCCCGGTGACTCTAGCTTCAGTGCTAAATGGCTAACATGGATTTTTATTAAGAGAATAGCTTTGTTTATGTGCTTTTGGAAGTCTGAAGGTGCTTTCACACCTGTAGATTGATTCTTTTGTTCTGAAACTGGGATTAAAACTGTTACATTGTTTCACTTTGTTCTTGGTGCAGTTCACTTTCACACGGCAACGTTTCTAAACAGACCAAAAGAGCTAAAACAAGTCACGTGTGAGTAAACTCTCCTTACATTGTTCAAAGTTTCATGGTTTATCATGGAGTCCCGCTCGGCTGTCATATCCCGCTGTGCTTATTTTAATTTATGACAATGAGCAAAAAGACATTATAAGCGAAAAGCTGTGCTTTTATTCTGAATGGTGACACTCACAGACTCACAGTGACTCTCTCGGTGCTGTTTCATAATGGTCCAGCTTTTGCCGCTGTATGCACTAATACTGAATGTATGTCGCTGTTTTTACTTCTGGTTAAGAATAGAGCTGGGAATATGCTGGGAGATCGGGGGTTAGTTTCAGGTGTGAGGTGTCTGAAATACGGGTGACTCCTGGGAAAAACGAGTGTTGGCAGGTATGCTCACGCACACACTATGACTACTTCAATACTGATAAGCCGTGGTGGGCATTATCTCACGCTGAGCGCTGTCAACCAATCGCAACAGACTGGGTCATCGGTCCAATCAGCGCAGTTTAGCATCGCGCTAAGGAGGGGTTTTGGAACAAATGAATCACTGAACGATTCATATAGGAGTCGCTGGGATAATGAGGTAAAAATAAATGCATATTATAAGACAATGAAAGTGTTTTTTGACCATGCATGCAGATCAGCCTGCTGTTGGAGACCCCCAAAACCAATATATGACCCTTTTTAAAGTATAATATGGGCTCTTTAACATTTAAATCTTTCTATAAAGGCTGCTATCAGTTCTCTGACTGTCTGTTACTGACTGTCTGGGCAGCAATTATTTAATTAAATTCAAATGAAAGTTAAGCGTGATGCATTGCGTAAGCCTTTATCTTCTGTTTGAATGAACCGAAAATGCCCATTCCACTGCAAACAAATAATTTAACGCAAGCTGACTAATCATATTAGGTGAAAAACATAACTCATGTAAACTATAGCAAATGATGGCAAAAGAGATGTGCTCTGCATTTGGTATGATTCTAGCAAAATGCCTTGGTTACACTGAAGGGTACAGTTCAGTTTGGTACGGTATGTGTCACCTTTATCAGGCTTGTGTCTCTACTGTCAAATGTTGTTTTTGTAAGGTGTGGTGTATTTTTTTAGTTTTAGTTTAGTTTTTACATATTTTTTGACATGTATTCAGAGGACACATGAACACTACCTATCTACCCATCCTCAATTTCAAATACAACAACCCACAAGATAGCAGCCTTAAGTACAATATGTGTGCAAGGCTGTTTCTGAGGTTAGATACACAGTAGTGATGGGAATTTGGGTCTTTAATGTAAACTTGATCTCTCGTGACAATTCTTACATGACTCAACCAGATGAGTTTCATCAGATCCTCTCATTTAAGCCCTTGGTTTACCCGTGCTGCAGTTGTTCAAGTTTGCTTCAGTCACAGCAGGCTGTCATGTACCGTTTGTGTTCAGTTCACCTGCTGAATCATGCATGTGCAGTATTATCTGTTCACTGGTTCTCAAATCTAATCTCTGTGTACTTTTCTAATGACTGAATAATTCGGGAATATGGTTTATTTCGAGTCAGAGGGTGGTATCAGGCATGTTAAAAAGTAAGTCATTTGTGGATAGGGGCTTACTGGAGACGCTAATCATTTCAAGTGATTCAGTTTGATTTTGTAAACTAGTTCAACCGGTTCACTTAGAAGATCCAGTTAAAAAGAACGATTTGTTTGCAATCAGGATCACTAATACGGAAATAAAACCCATTATTGGATAGAAATTTGTTAAATTAATACTTTTAAATCTCTGCTCGGGTCGTATTTAATGCTGTCACGTCCACTCATTGTTTTTGTTGCAGGAGCAACAGTGAGGACTGACTGCTTACTGGGGGAGTTAATTAGTTGTAGTTAAAAAAAAAAACTCTTGGTTTTATTTTTATTTCGGTTAATGAAAATGTTTTTTTGAAATTTTAAACGTTAAATTAATGTTTCTGTTAACTATAATAACCTTGGTCAGTGCAGATGTCGACCTCTGAGGAGTGAATAAAGATGTGGACATCTGAGGAGTGCCAATGTGGATGTCTGAAGCCTGGTTTTGTAACGCCACGCCAGCAGAGGGAGCCCTCGCCCAACTACTGACTCAGCTCCGCTCCCTCTGCGCTCACTTCCTGTTTGTGCAGTATTTTCAGTGAGAGCTCAGGCCATGCTTCCTTGCGAAGTATTGCCAGTTTACCTGCCTTACCAAGCGTTGTTCCAAGTTACTTTCATGACTGCTATCCTGTGTATGACCCTGCCTGCCTTGATCACGTACGTTCTCTGTCTTTGCCCTCTAACTCTGTTTTGAACTGATTGTTATGATACTGAACATCCGCCTGCTCTATCACCACGTCTTCTGGATTCTCCTCTGTGTATGTTCATTGGTTTGGACTGCTTTTCTGTTGCCGACTACCTGCCTGTTAAATCGTTGATATCTTTGCCTCATCCCTCAAATAAATGTCTGTGTATGGATTCTAACAAAGCCTCAGTCTCCTCGTTACAGAATACTTCGCCTACCATGAATCCAGCAGAGGTTTCAAGCCTGCAAGCCACAGTCACTTATCAAGGGGAATTGTTGAAAGGCTTTCAGGAACAGTTGGTACAATTGCAGTCTATCAACGAACATCTGACGCACTACATCCGGTCAATGCCTCCTACCACACCGAAGACGGTAAGCTTTGCTATTCCGGATAAATTTGATGGCAATGCTGGACAATGTAAAGGCTTTCTTTGATTCAAATCATCTTTGATTCTTGATGAGAAATTTGATTCAGAGGAGAAGAAATGTGCGTTTTTGATGACACTATTGACTGGAAGAGCGATTGACTGTATGGGATTCAGATGCTCAAATTAAAACTTCTATGGAATACTTTGTTAACCAGATCCGTGAGGTTTTTGAATATCCAAATCGAGGAAAAAGAGTGCCTACCCAGTTAATAAACCTCAAACAAGGGAACAGATCAGCTGCAGATTACGCTATCGAGTTTAGGACGAAAGCTGCTCAAATTGGATGGAATGATGTGGCTTTAAAAGCAATGTTTCATCGCAGTTTAAATGAGGAACTTCAAACGGAGTTGGCATGTAGAGGTTAGGAGTTATCTCTTCCGGAGTTCATTAAATTAACCATAAAACTAGATAATCTTATGAGACAAGCACCACAACTTAGGAAAAGTACCAATGTTCATGAGTTTACCCAAGCCATGCATACAACTGAACTCAACTATCCTGAAGAGCCCATGCAAATTAATACTCACGATTATCTGAAGAGGAGAGAGAACGCCGCCGCCGATTCAAGCTGTGTTTTTACTGTGGTGAAACAGGACATCGAAGTTTCAAATGCCCACATAAAGTCTGTAGTCAGTTCAAGGTAAATATGGAATCATTCACGCTACCAGTAACTCTACTAAAGGATGCTGTTTGTCTTGATTTAACATCATTGATTGATTCAGGAGCTGCACCAAATCTCATTAGTAAGCACATCGTTGACAATCATCAGATTCCTACTCAAGCTTGGTTTCCACCCATTAAAATCAAGTCCATAGATGATAAACTTATTGGAAATGGAATTACTCACCAAACACAAACCCTCACCCTCAGGATTGGATCCCTTCATCAAGAATCCATTTCCTTCTATGTTGTTGATTCACCCAAGTATGAATTAGTCTTGGTATACCCATGGCTACATGTTCATGATCCTGAACTATCATGGCATTCAGGAAAATTAACTCTTAAAAACAATGTATCCAAGTCAAACCAAAACCATGTCTGATGACCAGTATAGAGAGCCCAGAGATCCACAAAAAGGTTGTTATACCAGAATATTACCACGACACATCTGAAGTGTTCAGCAAAACCAAGGCTACTCTACTCCCTCCACATCGTCCCTGGGATGGTGCAATCGATTTACTACCCAATGCAATGCCACCCAAGAACCGAGTTTACCCTCTCTCTCTCAAGGAAAACCAGGTCATGGACAAATACATTGATGAAGCTCTGTATTCTGGTCTTATTCGTTCATCTACATCACCAGCTGCAGCAGGATTCTTCTTTGTCGAGAAGAAAGGTGGAGATCTTCGTCCATGTATTGATTACAGAGGTTTTAACAATGCCACAAAGGCACGGAACACCAGGTAAACTACACCAATGTGCGTTCTACTCCAGAAAGCTAACATCAGCAGAACGTAATTATGATGTGGGAAACAAGGAGTTACTTTCAATGAAGGAGGCTATTTCAGAGTGGAGGCATTGGCTAGAGGGAGCCATTCATCCTTTCCAAGTCATCACTGATCACAAAAACTTGGAGTACACTAAGAGTGCTAAGCGCCTAAACCCCAGACAAGCCCGGTGGGCCCTGTTCTTTACCAGGTTCCAGTTCACAGTCACATATAGACCAAGAAGTAAAAACTGCAAAGCAGATGCTCTTTCTCGACGTCACGATGCTTCCACCGACAAAAATAATACTTAAGAAACTATACTTCCCCACTATACTTCACACTGAGCTACTTCTATCCAATAATTTCACCACAATACTAGTAATCATCGACCACTTCTCCAAGCTTTCTGTCAGCAGCTGGATATCAATGTGAGCCTCACGTCTGGGTATCATCCCCAAGCCAATAGCCAAGTCGAACGCCTCAACCAGGAAATAGGCCAATATCTCAGGACATACTGCAGTAGGGAACAACATCGCTGGTCTGAGTTCCTACCATGGGTTGAATACGCACAAAATTCATTAACTTACTCATTAACAGGACTTAACCCCTTCCAGTGCGTCTTAGGATTCCAGCCTCCCTTGTTCCCGTGGTCTGGTGAGCCTTCTGCAGTCCCTGCGGTGGATGAGTGGATTCGTCGTAGTGAGAGGGTGTGGGACAATGAACATGTCCGTCAGCAGCGAACCGCCATAACACAGGAGTTCCAGGCCAATCACAGACCAATCATCGTCCACACCCTCCCTACCAACCAGGACAGCGGGTCTGGCTCACGACAAGGGACATCCAGCTACGGCTACCCAGCAGGAAGCTCAGTCCAAGGTACGTAAGTGACTTACCAGTTAGAGCTTCCTGCTAGCTACCGTATATCTCCTTCCTTCCATGTATCCCATGCTCAAACCTGTCCACCCGGAGGCTGGCCCTGGCTAGGAGGCCCCAGAACCACCCCCGCCATTGGACATTGACGGAAATCCAGCGTACAGGGTAAATGTGTTGCTGGACTCAAGAAGAAGAGGGGGTCAGCTCCTATATCTGGTGGACTGGGAAGGATACGGACCTGAGGAAAGATCGTGGGTATCTGCCAAGGACATTCTGGACCCTTCTCTCATCGAGGATTTCCATCGAGCCAGGCCCGACCGACCAGCTCTCAGACCACGGGGGCGTCCACGTCGAGCTCCAGGAGTCGCTCCTAGAGGGGGGGTTCTGAAACGCCACGCCAGCAGAGGGAGCCCTCGTCCGACTACTGACTCAGCTCTGCTCCCTCTGCTGGAGCAGAGCGACTCCTGTTTGTGCAGTATTTCAGTGAGAGCTCAGGCCATGCTTCCTTGCGAAGTATTGCCAGTTTACCTGCCTTACCAAGCGTTGTTCCAAGTGACTTTCATGACTGCTATCCTGTGTATGACCCTGCCTGCCTTGATCACGTATGTTCTCTGTCTTTGCCCTCTAACTCTGTTTTGAACTGATTGTTATGATACTAAACATTCGCCTGCACTATCACTACGTCTTCTGGATTCTCCTCAGTGTATGTTGATTGGTTTGGAGTGCTTTTCTGTTGCAGACTACCTGCCTGTTAAATCATTGATATCTTTGCCTCATCCCTCAAATAAATCTCTGTGTATGGATTCTAACAAAGCCTCAGTCTCCTCATTACAGGTTTATACTCGACACGTTTGCTAGTTTGCTTGAATGGTGAATGTGTCGTGAATGTGATGTCATCAATGAGTTTGTGGAGATTTGCTTTTAGCGCGCACGACATGATTTCAGCTGGCGTGCTAAATTTTTTGAGACTCGAGCGAATAGCTCGCGCGGTGCCACATTTAATTTGACTTGAATATGAATCACTTTGAAGAGATTTTGTCTGAAACAAGTACGCCTGTACAGACATCTTTATGATCCACCCATGCATGATTATAGATAACCAGATGACCAGTAATTATTGGCTAGAAATTGCAACAGTGGGAAAGGAGGAAAGCTTTTATTAAAAAGTTTGTAAAAACTTACAGGGATAGGGATAACTTTTAAAAGAGGCCATGGCAAAAGTGGTGTAATTTCACTCAAGCATACACTGGCACAAGTGGTTTCCGTGATACTGTTTTATTTGCTGGCTTTTTCCCCAAATCCACCGTGAAAACTCAGTGGCTGCATACTATGTGAAAGAAATTGTCTTGAATGCTCCTTAAGTCTCTTGTTTAAGTCCTTTGCAGCCAATACATCCATTGACGTGCAACGCAAACACTTCATGTTTGCCGATCGCTAGCTTACAGGAACCTTACCTGCAGTCAGCCTTTTCATACAACCACTGAGATTTCAAAATAAAAGTCCCAAACAAATAACAAAAATCAGTTCACAAATAATAAATGTAACTTATTTTCTTAACAACTAAAAATTATCTTTGGAAACATAAACAACTTATATACATAATATACAAAGTAACAGCAAACCGTTACACTCCCACCAAATTGCACAATGTAAGATTTCTCAAACTGCAATATTGTCAGTGATTTACACTTTTTACTTTAAAATGGCCACTTAATCTTCATACTCTTAATCAGCTTCAAGTAGAACAACAACTTTATGTATAAGTCTTTCAAGAAACACTGTTTTAGTTATGGGTTTCAATTTTTTTGTCAAGTGTGGTATAACTAACAAAAGTCCCTTTTATTCTTGTGCCAATTTTGTCTTGGCTGCAAGTTTAAAAGATACTCCTTTTTCCATCGAGTCCAGAATTCATATACAAAATATTGTACTCTGCGCCATCTTTTTCTCAGATAAAGATCTTCTTTTGTAAACTGTCCTGGTGGAGGAAGAGTCATAGTAGTCTTTATAGTAATAATGTGGTTCGGAGTTAAGGGTTCAGATCAAAATGGGTCATTCAAATGTTCATAACCTCATACAAAAATGTCCTTAGATAGCTATCATCAAAACTCTGTGCAGACTGACAGAGAATAGTGGAAAGAACACTTCTTATGGTTGTTTGCCTTTCCCAGACACCTCCCATATGACTTGCTGCTGGAGGATTCATAAGAAATTCACATCCTAGAGCTTTAACTCTTTCTTGATCCATACCTTTTTTATGAGTTCTGCAAACTCTTTTCGCTCCAACAAAATTGGTTACTTGGTGACACCTTAACTGACAAACATTTACTCTTATTGCAATGAATGCTCTTAAAGCATTGATAAATGAATCAGTGGTCAAATCATCAATCATCTCTGTGTATGGCCCTTGAACATAAACAAGTAAGTAAAAGACCATATCTCTTGAGCTCCTTTCTCCCTTCTTTAAAGGGCACCTTTGATGAAAAATCTACTTTTTAAGCTGTTTGGACAGTCATATGTGTAGTTATAGTGTATAGACGGCCATTTTGGGGTGATATAAACACACCCAGTCCTTTTTTTTTTCAATTTAACAGCATAAAAACGGTGGACCAATTGGAGCGGTTTTGAGATCAACCGCAGCTTGACGTAGGAGTGCGGCCCCCCCGCCCACCGAATTGATTGACAGCTGTGTATTAACATGTCAAGAGTGAGTTTCACAAGTTTAACACGTGTTTAAAACAGTGCATGTTTGTAATGAACTACAGCCATTTACTTCAGCTTTACTTCATCACCACAGCCGCGTGTCAGCAAAAAAGACGCTTCAATCTCGGTTTGTTGACATTAAATCAAGTTTATTGTGTACATTAACATAACAGATATCCATACAGCAGTGGAGATTAACCCGTATTCTGACACATTTGCTTGCAAAAGCACGCGCTGTCTGTGTGTGTGCGTGCGTGTGTGCGCGCGCACGTACGTGCGTGAACGAACTCTATAACTGCATTGTGCGTGACTCATCGTTCCAACTCCTTAACAAACACATTAAACAGTCTTTGATAAAGTTCTTACTGTTGTATTTCTCAAACACAGTGAGATCTGCTTCCCTTACATATGTTCCTGTTGTGTCTGTGTGTCTGACGCAGCCGAGGGCGGAGATTGAGGCATGCTGACGGGAACGGTGGGCGGGGAGAACTATTCTTAAAGGGCCAGTGCAAAAAACAGGAAAAAGTTGTTTAGAGCTATAATGGAAGAGCTTTAGAGAGCTATAATTAATAATCTGATGGATATTTTGAGCTGAAACTTCACAGACAAATTCTGCTGACACAAAAGACTTATATTAAATATAAAAAAGGGGTCATGTATGTGCCCTTTAATATATATTGGACCAAAGCAGTCATTACCAGCATAAGTGAAAGGTGGAGTTGTTTCCATTCTATCTTGCGTTAAGTCACCCATTTTTTGGTTTTCTGCAGACCTTCTATACTTTCTACATTTGAAGATGTGTGATGAGACCGCACTGCTGCATCTCAGGATCCACCATTCATTAGCTCACAATTCGTTTGTTGTCATTCCATGTCCTTGATGATTTATCTTTTCGTAAAAGTGCTTAATAAGTAAGGATGACATACGGCTGTTCTTGGGAAGTATTATTGGATGCTTGACATACAGTATGGATGCAACGCAGCTTGACTCAAACGTCCTCCAACCCTCAGGATACCTTCTTCATCCTTTCTTCCAGACTTCTACTTTTTCTTTTCTCTTTCTTCACACCTATAAATTCTTTGATTTTTACGTTTCAGTCTAGCAACTGCCTTTACACCTCTTGACCAGTCAGAGAATTTTAGTAGGCGATCCAATAATGATCTACTTTCTTTAAAGCAGTGTTACCCTGGTTGCTGGATAAATTACTTCTGCTTGGGACAAATTTTTTCTGCTCACACGCAAAAACAATTCAATTCATCTTTATATGTATAAAGCTTTTACAATGTAGATTGTGTCAAAACAGCTTCACATGGGTAATAAAAAATTGAAACAGTGTCAGTACAGTTTTCAGTGTTGAAGTTCATTTTAGTTCAGTTCAGTGTGATTTAATATTCACTGCTGAGAGTCCAAACACTGAAGAGAGTAATCCATCGATGCGCAGCCCTACGTCCTGAACCATGCAAGCCAGTGGCGAGGAAAAAGCTTCACCAACCTCGAGAGAATCTAGGCTGAGTTGGGCACGACCATTTCTTCTATAGCCAAACTTCTTGTGCAGAGCTGCAGTCTAGGCGCCGGAGACTGTAGAACGCTGGACGTCCATCGTGGAGAAGCCGCAGGTGGGGGTCACCGGCTGGTGAACAGACTGGCTCTTCTGGAACAATGCAGGTACTCGTCTATCATTGAGGATTTACAGGGATCGGTCTCATGTTCTTCACTCCTCCATAACCACCACAGCAGCTGCTCAGGATACGGCGTGGTCCAGGATTATGGAAACCTCGTGAATAATAAAAAACAGACTAACATAAGCACAGATGCCATTCAAATTATATTGTCTTTAGGGAAATGTTCCCGGCTCTGGTTGCCCTAAATAATGCAGACTAACAATCCTTTAGAGGATTAGGATTTCAAGAGCATTTGTGTTTTGTGTATGCTAATGCAAAGAGAGTCTTTAATCTAGTTTTAAACTGACAGAGTGTGTCTGCTTCCCGAACTGTGCTAGGAAGGCTGTTACTGAGTTTAGATGCCAGATATGAGAAAGATCTACTGCCTACAGTTGATTTTGATATTCAGCGAATAATAAATTTTCCAGAATTAATTCAGCGTAGAGGACGTGATGGGCTATAATACACCAGGAGCTCCCTCAAATACTGGGGAGCTAAGCCGTTCAGGGCTTTGTAGGTAGTCAGTAAAATTTTAAAATGTATACGATATTTAATAGGGAGCCAATGCAATGATGAAGGAACTGGAGTAATATGATCATATTTCTTTGTTCTAGAAAGCACTCTAGCAGCTGCATTTTGAACTTGCTGAAGTTTGTTAAATAGGCCAACAGGGCAGCCGCCTAGTAATGCATTACAATTATCTAATCGAGACATCATGAAAGCATGAATAAGCTTTTCCGCATCAGACATTGATAGCATATGTCGAAGTTTGGCAATATTTTTAAGATGGAAAAAAAGTTTTACAGATGCTTGAAATCTGGCCTTCAAATGACAGGTTGCTATCAAAAATCACCCCCAAGTTTTTGACTGAAGATGAGGACTGAACTAAGAATCCATCAAGGGTTAG
>CAIGQQ010029300.1:348391-400720 GCA_903798035.1 Danio albolineatus
GGTCCTTTCTGTCTGCCAGTTCTCTTCCTGACTTTAACAGGAGCAATATCATCAATGACATTCTTAACTTTAGATCATTACTTTAGTTCATAACTTTAGAATCATATGCTGGATTCTTCCACCATCTGAAATATTGTTATGGCTTTTCATTCTTCATCTATAATAGGTTGTTGTGGCACAATTTTCCTTGTGAAAAGTGCTTTAGAAAAAAGATTAATTGAATTTAATAGATTTTATAAGTCAAGTTGGAATATAGTTTATAAAATAATTTTTAATTCTTTTTTTTATCTAGTATTCATACATATGGGTTAATGTAGACAGAATTATAGGTGATATGTTTTGTTGGCACCATAGCCTTAAAAGTTTAGCCTGACAAGGCCTGAGCCAGACAGAATAGAAATCCAAAAAAATTCCCTGTAACATCAATCAATCAATCAATCAGCACTCCAAATAATAACCTAAATAGGCCAACGGTACATGCCAAAAATTCCAACCCCTTACTATTCATGATATTCAATTCAATTCACCTTTATTTGTATAGCGCTTTTACAATGTAGATTGTATCAAAGCAGCTTCACATAGGGTTATAGTAAATTGAAAGTGTCAGTCCAGTTATTAATGTTGGAGTTCAGTTCAGTTCAGAGTTGTTTAATATTCACTACTTAGAGTCCAAACACTGAAGAGCAATCCATCAGTGTGCAGCTCCAGCTGCAGTCTAGGCGCTGGAGGCTGGAGAACTCGAGGCTCGTCTGTCCTTGAAGGGTCACAGGAATTATGGAGCGAGGTCCAGGATTATGGAGCCTTGGAATCGTCTCGTCGCGGGTCTGGATCGCATCCGTGGTGCTGCATAGTCTCTGGGGGCCTCGGGATGGGAAATAGAGAGGAAAGAGAATAATTAGCATAGCTGCTGTTCATAGTGTATATAAATGAGATGCGTGGAGCACATTCATGCATCATACCGCTAGGTGTTGTATTGAGTGTATGCTTTACTAAAGAGAAAGGTCTTTAATCTAGTTTTGAACTGTGAAAGTGTGTCTGAGCCTTGGACATTATCAGGAAGGCTATTCCAGAGTTTAGGAGCCATAAATGAGAAGGCTCGACCCCCTTTACTTGACTTTGCTATTCTGATATTAAAAGGCCTCATATCTTCACAGCAAAAGCTGACACATTTCTCTGTCATCATATGCTTTACCATTATAGGGATGGATTTTGATGTAACAAACGATTCAATTGTAGGTTGACCCTCCTTGGCACTAGAAGGTGTTGAACGGCTTTGATCCACATATCTTATCAATAATGATCTCCCTGTCATTTTGCTGTCATTCTTTAACAGAATGTTGCATTTTTTGCATTTCAAATAATCTGGCTCAACCAAAATATAATCACCTGTGGCAAGCCTTTGTTTCACCCCCTCAGTATTTATTTTTTTCATCTTTCTCATGCTAATTAAAATGCATGTGACAGCTCATTTAGCAAGCCTGGGCCCTTGTAAAATGATATTCAGATCTATTCCTGAGCTCACAGTATTGTTTTGCAAATATTGTATTGATGATTTAAAGTAAAGAAGTTACCCTAATTGCTGATCTTATTAAAATCAGAAAAAAGTAAGGGTGCTGATAGTTAGATCGTTCACCCAAAAATAAAACATTACTCACCATTTACTCACCCTTCAATGGTTTCAAACCTTTATGAATGTCTTTCTTTTGTTGGAAACCATAACTGTTTCATGGTAGGAATACACATACTGTGGAAGTCAATGGTCACAAGTTTTCACAAACTATTTTCTTTTGTGTTCACTAGAAGAAAAAAAACTCATAAAGGTTTGAAATAAGTAAAGGTGAGTAAATGATGACAGAATTTTAATTATTGTGTGAACTATTCCTTTAACCTATTAATTTAAACACAATTAAATTGACTAAACATCCTTTTATTGAGACGTGTTGGTTCATCTGCAGTCATACAGCGTCTTCAAGAAGTCCATGCGTCTATAGAGCCTAGTCTGAATTGAGACAAAGATGTCCTCTCTATAATGTGTTCTTTAGGGGAGATTGCTAAACAAAGCATGCTAATTAATTATTGAAGTTAGCATGATAACCTGCATATAGGTGTTAGAATCCTGCCCAGCTCCTGGCCACATGAGTTAGGCCCCGTTTACACTAGTGCGTTTTAGTTTTAAAACGGCGTTTTAGCAAGAAAACGATCCGCGTCCACACTCGCGTTTTCACCCAGCGTCTCAAGAGATCTCCGTCTTCACTAATCCACCAGAAACGTATATCACGTGACCATTGGCGCACTCTGAGCATGCGCGGTCAAGTATAAACAGGAAGCATGTGTCTCGCTCGGCATTCGGTTATTGTTAGTCAATAAACGCTGGTTGAACGATGAACGCGATGGTAAAGAAAGCAAGAGAGGTCTTTTTGAGGACAGACGACGAGGTTGAGTTGTTACTTAAAGTAACAAATGAATATAAAACATCCATGGCTATCGAAAATACAGCGTTTATAGTGAAGACTGGTCTGCCGTCTGCCGGTGACGTTATAGCCACGTGCGCTTGACGAATAAGGAAAGGATACGCAATGACCCCAAGCCCCAATCACATAGCGGATCTCAGCAGCCACGCCTCTGTTTTCAAAAGTATGCGTTTTCCCACGTCCACACTGAAACGCTGCGGCAGTGTTTTAGAATGGAAACGCTCTCTCCAGCGTTTCTAAAACGCTCCGTTTTCGCACCTCGAAAACTCCGGCGTAGTGTGGACGGATGGCGTAACCGTAGCAAAACTTATGCGTTTTAAAACGAAAACGCACTAGTGTAAACGGGGCCTTAGTTTCTTTGGCCTGGAAGTATCACCTGAAGACAAAAGCAGAGTCATTGACACCTTGCCCATCGCATTTGCATTACTCTGGCTCAGGCAGCAGTCAGGGAGACAAAGGTTTTAATGTCCCTCATGGCTGAGCTGTTAATGAAATTTTATGATTAAAACCAAATAGTATAACTTTTCAGTTATATGTAGATTATTGTTAATTTGAAATTAGATTATATAAATTTATATTCCCACAGTTCCCCCTTTGAGAGTTATTAAAAAACTCTCACAAAATATAAATTTAAAGCCTTTCTAAATCCATTCAATGGCTTCTGTTTGATAACATAGGCCCCATTTTCCAGTCATGTAACTTGAAAAAGTTACAGGCACATTTAACTTATTCTGTGTCATTTCCAATATCTACGTAGATGTAAGTGTAGATTTCAAAACTGTTCACACGTTTATGACAATCAGTTTTGATGACATAAATCCTACATGATGACACAAAAAATCATGTAGTTAAACTGTAGATCTTCTGAAAGTCTGTGGCTTTTGAATAGTGTGCAGTCTTTTGTGAGGTCTGTTTCTTGGTGGTTCTTCTCCAGCCCTGAGTTGATCTGATGACTTCCTGTCATTCATGGATTGCTGTAGTGATGCTCTGGATCACAGTGTTTCTTGAGAAGATGCTGTGTTTATGTGTTTACCTGCACACAAGAGAACAAGGAAACAGCAGACCAGCAGTATTCATGCATAGACTTGTATGATCATACAGTTCATGTGTCTAGTTATTCAGGTGATCATATAGTGGTTGTGTTAAGTTGGTGATCGTATAGCGTTGTGTATTTTCTGTCTCCTAATCTTAAAGTTATGACACCTATAAAACAGTGAGGTGAGGATGGACTAATAGATGGGAAAAATGGGGAGTCTTCACCACAGGGTGCGGCCCCTGATGCCTGTTGCATTCAGTTCTGCCCTGGGCTCCTCACTGGTTTGTGTGTCCTGTTCTGTCCCTGTTGTAGTGGGTAAACTTTAAAAATGTGAGACACAAACTATCATTCAATAAACATCAGTCCTATCAGACATCATAACATTGAATGGGTAGTGATATGAATATGTGTTAAACACATACAAGGCTGTGAGCGGGGACTTAAGCAGAGTTCCCCAATAAAAAGGAAGAAGTTTTCTTTTTGTCTTTTTACCAAGAGTCTTTCAACTTAATTGCAAATGAACTGGGACACTAAGCACTCACAGCCAAAAATGGTTAGCACCTTTGTGGACAGCTCGGTGGATTTAGAGATGAGGGGAGAGGTAGGTTAAGGGCAATTAGCAAACTGTTCAGAAGTTGATTTACCCTGTTCATCTCTTTAAAGTTCTTTTTATTTTTCTACATTCCCTCATCCAATGTGCTTTTTTACCACAGTAATGGCAACAGATATGTTTCCTAAGACATATCTGCTAAGACACTAAGGTGTTGACCTTAGTGGCGGCTGCTTCAATTCTGACTCTATCTTTGATGTCAGAGTCTCTTTCCCACACAACTAAACTGTTCAGATTATTTCTGAGAGTGGAGGTAGACCAGGTGATATTAAGAAATGGCAATGCCTTCCTGTTTTCAGGTGCAAGGCCATCTGACCAGATGCGGACAAGAGGTCCCTTATTATTTAGCACACTGTCCGAATTATCAGCTAATCCACTGTAGGTTATGGCTGACTGACAAAATCTCTCAGTGAATTCACTCACGGTTTCATCTTTCCTTTGCACACAGCAAGTTATTTTTGACCAGTTGATCTTTGGTCCAACAATGTTCTTTAGAGCTTTCAAAACACCCGCTCTCATTACATCTTTACTGGCATGTTGTAATTTAGAAGTCACAGCACACTCAAAACTGTTGAATTCAGATTCTGTTAAAATTTGAGACATCAGCTGAGTGACTTCTGTCAATGACATGTCATAAAGACGCATTTTGCTAATCAGTGCTTTGCTAAACTCTGAGAAATTTGTGCGTACAGAAGGTAAGCTTTGAGACAGTCTGTCTATTTCTTTAGGTCCTAGTGTTCTGGAAACGGTTTGACTTTGAACTACAGAAGTGTTGTTGTGTAAACTTCTGATTCTCTCAATTCCCTGAGATCTTCTCCTAGCACCACAAACCTCCACTGAACCTATAGGCACATCACTAACTGACTGGGTGGAAATGTCTGTTTCAAAGACAGTTTGTAAATCAGGATAATGTTTATCAGGCTGACTAACTTCTTTAATGTCAGTTCTTGATTTCTTGAGGTTCAGCTGTTTTGTCAATGAGGTTATCTTGGCACGAAGCTCTTGAATCTGTTTCTCTAATTCAGATTTAGCTTGAGCTTGTTGTTTAGCTCGAGATAAACTGAATTGTCTGTAGGAGCAGATAATGCCTTTCACATTATTTTTGCGAATGCATGCTCCAAGAACTTTCTTGCATTCTTCTAATGTCCAAACATTATCTGGGTCAATGCTAAATTTCTTTGTCAAATTTAGTCTGACTGACTCTGTTATTGAGTCCATGTGCTGTCCTAGCAGCGATTTGAAATCCTGATCTGACCATAAACTTTCCAGTTGTAGGGATCAGTCTTGTATTCTTTCTGAACATTTTGTGAGTTTGTTATCACAAAGTAAAAATACTAAAACTTTTCTGATGAAAGTGTAGAATTTCTTCTCTGCCAAAACAGAGGGTAACAATATTAGCACATGTTGCTAAAACTCCCTGCCTGAACAAGGGGTAACATAAATTAGCTTGTATCGCTAAACTCTGGTTGAACAGAGGGTAAACAAACAAAAGAAAAGAAAATAGCACGTAAGGCTTTACTCTCTCTGCCTGAACAGAGGATAAACTTTTACTTCTCTATTGAAATAGAGGATAACTTTCTGTTAAACAAACCCTGCAGCTGTTTATTAACTGTTCTCTGACGGAGCAGAGAATAACCATGTGTATAGACTGGTCTGTATAGTTCTTTTGATAGAGTGAAACTCACCAAATCGAGGTTGAGCTGAAAAGATTCAGTCTGAAGTGAAGTCTGATCTTTGCATTCAGGTAGCTTCAATGTTCATCAGGGTTGCAGTCACCAAGTTGTTGAAAATGTGTGACGTCTGCTGAGTGACTTCAAATTGCCGTTGAGCTGAATATTCCGTCTGAAGTGAAGTTTCCTTGATCTTGAAGTTTCAAGTTGATTTTCATGTGGATTTCAGTTTTCTGTGGCAAATTGTTGAGCATTTGATGGTTTCAATCTCTATCCGGGTCACAGCACCAAGTTGTTGTAAAAAAAGCTAAATGGGCGAAAAGAGAAGAGAACCCTGACCAGGAGACTCGAAAAACAAGCAGAATTCTTTTATTGAGACGTGTCGGTTAATCTGCAGTCATACAGCGTCTTCACAAATCCATGCGTCTACAGAGCCTACTGGAGGTCTGCAGTCTGCGAGATTTATCACGAGTCTGATTTGAGACAAAGATGTCCTCTCTATAATGTGTTCTTAGGAGGAGGGGAGATTGCTAAACAAAGCATGCAAATTAATTATTGAAGTCAGCATGATAACCGGCATATAGGTGTTAGAATTCTGCCCAGCTCCTAGCCACATGAGTTAGTTTCTTTGGCCTGGAAATATCACCTGAAGACAAAGGCAGAGTCATTGACACCTTGCCCATCGCATTTGCATCACTCTGGCTCAGGCAGTAGTCAGGGAGACAAAGCTTTTAATGTCCCTCATTGCTGAGCTGTTAATGAAATTTTATGATTAAAAACCAAATAGTATAACTTTTCAGTTATATGTAGATTATTGTTAATTTGAAATTAGATTATATAAATTTATATTCCCACAGCTCTAATTACTATATTCAAATGTACATTTTTGTGTGTTTAACCAGGTATTACAGTTGATTCAGGAGAGAAGGAATATATGCAAGCACATCCATTTGCCAGTACAGAGTGGCAGCAGTCGGGTTCTTCATGCTATGAGACGTGGGTAAGAACTGTTAAGAACTGTTTCTTGTGTATTTGTTTCCCATTACATTCTTCTGGTGGTGTTTTTGTTTCTTAGAAACTCTTCTGTCATTGTTCATATGGAGGCAGGTTGTATTTTTTCCCCACATGGACTGCTGTTAAAGATGTCCTCATGACCTTATGTGGTTCTTCTCTCCTGAGCTCATTCCAATTTCCCCAAACACCCTCAGATGCACTTGATGACCTGAAACAACTGCACCTTCGTCTCTGCTTCTGCTCCTTTCTGGTTTCCTGTACTTACATACATGGAGTGCCGAATTATTAGACAAATGAGTATTTTGACCACATCATCCACTTTATGCATGTTGTCTTACTCCAAGCTGTATAGGCTCGAAAGCCTACTACCATTTAAGCATATTAGGTGATGTGCATCTCTGTAATGGGAAGGGGTGTGGTGTAACGACATCAACACCCTATATCAGGTGTTCATAATTATTAGGCAACTTCCTTTCCTTTGGCAAAATGGGTCAAAAGAAGAGCCAAGAAATATCTCAAGACTGATTTTTCTAAGGTTTCATGGACTGATGAAATGAGAGTGAGTCTTGATGGGCCAGATGGATGGGCCCTTGGCTGGATCAGTAAAGGGCAGAGAGCTCCAGTCCGATTCAGACACCAGCAAGGTGGAGGTGGAGTTCTGGTTTGGGCTGGTATCATCAAAGATGAGCTTGTGGGGCCTTTTTGGTTTGAGGATGGAGTCAAGCTCAACTCCCAGTCCTACTGCCAGTTTCTGGAAGACACCTTCTTCAAGCAGTGGTACAGGAAGAAGTCTGCATCCTTCAAGAAAAACATGATTTTCATGCAGGATAATGCTCCATCATAGCGTCCATGTACTCCACAGCGTGGCTGGCAAGAAAGGGTCTTGACATGGCCTCCTTGTTAACCTGATCTGAACCCCATAGAGAACCTGTGGTCCATCATCAAATGTGAGATTTACAAGGAGGGAAAACAGTACACCTCTCTGAACAGTGTCTGGGAGGCTGTGGTTGCTGCTGCATGCAATGTTGATGGTGAACAGATCAAAACACTGACAAAATCCATGGATGGCAGGCTTTTGAGTGTCCTTGCAAAGAAAGGTGGCTACATTGGTCACTGATTTGTTTTTGTTTTGTTTTTGAATGTCAGAAATATGTATTTTTGAATGTTGAGATGTTTTATTAGTTTCACTGGTGAAAATAAATAATTGAAATGGTATATATTTGTTTTTTATTAAGTTGCCTAATAATTATGCACAGTAATAGTCACCTGCACACATAGATATCCTCCTAAAATAGCTAAAAATAAAAACAAACTAAAAACTACTTTCAAATATATTCAGCTTTGATATTAATGAGTTTTTTGGGTTCTTTGAGAACATGGTTGTTGTTCAATAATAAAATGAATCCTCAAAAATACAACTTGCCTAATAGTTCTGCACTCCCTGTAGCTTCGTGCATGGCAGTTTTATTTTTCTCATTTAAGAATTTTTATTTGCAATGTATAAGACGTGATAAGTATGCTGACGAAAATTTCTTATTTTGCAAGACATTCTAGGTGGGGGTATAAGCAAAGTATAAGCGGGTATAAGCACGGGCCAGCCCAAAAGCAATGCAGTGTTAAATGTCTTTTTCTGTTAGTTTGCATGCCGTACCTCATTAAAGCAATAAGTAACACATCAATCAAAGTTTAGTACCCACACATATTGCTAAGCTTTGCTGTGATAGATCTGCTGTGAATGGCTCTTTTGGCCATTTATTACAATTATGTATGCTAAATGCACAATTTCTCAATTTAAAGTACTTGTTTAACTGTTTATTAAGTAATTGATCTATTTATTTCTTTATTTAATCACTGAATCAATTGTGGGACTTCTTGAGTATAATAACTGTTTCTTCTTCCTTGCTCTGCTGCTGACATAACCTTCATTCATCTACCAAACCTGTCATTTCCAAATGCTTCTATCTCTTGCCATATACTTGTTTTATCAAAAAACGTCACACAGTGGTGCGGCTGCCATTTTTGTAACCGAACCTTACTAGCTGTCAATCAACTGTGATGCTGAACTATGTTATGTTGCTTCAGTAGTGGCAGTACACTTAACTTCGTTCCATTACATAAATATGTCCTGATGTAATTGATAACATGAGCTTTACTAATGGGCTTTCCAGTTTCACGATTATGCTTTCATCACTCGACTATGTTAAGCCTTGCACTGCTTAATTTTCTTTTTTAACTGAATAAAGCACACTGTTTTGTCATAATCGCGATTAAATAATTAAAATAGCCCTTTTATCCTTTTAAACAATGTCTTTTATGTGCACGACCTAAAATGATGGAGTATGCTGCTTTATGTGTATGCTGACTAACAGGTTATCACTCACTCATACTGTAGATCACTGTGGTGAATGATCTGTTCAGAGCGCTCTGGGAATTGTTTTCTGCATTTGTGAATGCACTTATGTGTTGCTCTTTAAGACTGTGCTCTCCCTCGGGTCTGTGTATCAGGATTATGTGAGCGCCATGTGTGATCTGCCATGTTTATGATAGGAATATTGTGGATGTCATGTTTTAATTCCTGAGACGTGAACACTTTCTGAGATCAGGTACACTTCATCTTCAAATACGTTTTGAATGATTAATACGTCCCAGTGTTCAGTAGTGAATTGTAGTCAGTGTAAATGCACTGAGAGCTTTGATGCTGTTTGGAATGGATTGTGAACAAGGCAGATTCATTTCACCAATTTTTTAGGTTATTACTAGACTTTATGGTTCACAAGTTCACTAGAATGTATTTTCATTAAATACAGTGGTTTTGGGGTGATTTTCAATTTTGATTGGTAACGTGGCTGCCACACTGTAATCCAGGACTGATAAGACGCGGAGTGAGACATGGGCTAGGCCGCTTACGGGAGAAAGCAGCACAGAGGAATGAGTGTCCGATTGTTCTTGTGCTGACAAAAGTGTATAAGTGAACTGGCAATAGAAGAAACTGATGTATCTTCAGTTATAGTTGAGACAGAGCGAACCAGAGGAGGTGAAAATAAAGGAATGAGATTAAACGATTTAGAATTTGACATAGGCATAATGGTGGCACAGTGGGTAGCATGATTACTGCACAGCAAGTAGGTCACTGGTTCAAGCCCTGGCTGGGTCAGTTGGCATTTCTGTGTGGAGTTTGCATGTTCCCATGTTTGTGTAGGTTTTCTCCGGGTGCTCCGGTTTTCCCCAAAGTCCAAAGACATGTGGTATAGGTGAACTGAATAAGCTAAATTGCCCATAGTGTATGTGTGTGAATGTGAGAGTGTATGGTGTTTCCCAGTGTTGGGTTGAAGCTGGAAGGGCATCTGCTGTGTAAAACATACGCTGTATAAGTTGGCAATTCATCCCACTGTGGCGACGGCTGATAAATGATGGGACTATGCTGAAAAGCAAATGAATTAATGAATTAGACATGGAAGTTCAATCAAAAGAACAAAAATAGGAATAAAAAAAAAATCTGCAAATAAGATAAAAATGATCTTGAAGATGAGAACATATTGAACGATGACGATTCAGATTCAAGTGCTTCTGTGTGCTTAGGGTTCTCTGATTGTTTTCAAAATGAAAACATAAACACTCTTTATAAAACTGAGGACATTAGACATTTTCTAATTGAGACTAAAGGAAAAGAAGGGTGTTGAAGCTGAAGATTATTTTTCCAATCGAGAACGGTCAATGGTCAAAGGAAGGGTTTTTCTTTGATCTCGTGATTTTTCGTTAGCAGAAATTTGTAATCAAGTTAAGAAAAAAAAATCTTGCTGAGGACAAAGATTTTATGAATTTGATTCATCCTTTTTGTGGTTTTGATTATACTCTTTTCTCTTGTAAATAGTTTTCTGAACATTAATAACTTTGAACCAACTGAGATGGTTCAATGGTTGATCATGTGTGAGTTTATAAGAGAGAAGTTAATTGATGTTATGCTTGTGCAGGAAATGCACAGTGATAATAGAAATAAAGTAGACTGGAACAGGGTGATGGATATAAACCATAAATCTTCTATTAGTGGTGTAGAAATTTTATTCTTTAAAAAGTGACTCCAATTTGTTATGAAATCGATAAAATTGAGAAAGGACATTTTATTAAAGTGATAAAATATTTTTTAGATTTATGCACCTAACAATGGAGCAGAAAGATTTATATTTCTAAATGTACTTAACAACACCTTGAAAAACTTAAATACAGACGATTTTCTTGTTCTCGGTGGAGATTTTAATTGTACAGAGAAAGATAAAATCGACAGGAATCATTTAGAACCACATCCTGTTTCTCAAAAGGTGATTAAACAGTTGGTTCAAACCTGTGATCGCAGTGATGTTTGGAGAAATAAAAATAAAAACCCTAGACCTGGGGTGCTCAACCCTGTTCCTGGAGATTTCAGCTTCAACCCTGATCAAACATACCTGCCTGTAATTATCAAGTGCTTTTCAGGTCCTATTTAATTGGTTCAGGTGTGTTTTATCAGGGTTGGAGCTGAACTTTGCCGGAAGGTAGATCTCCAGGAACAGGGTTGAGCAGCCCTGCCCTAGACAATATAATTGTGCTCACTGTAAAGATAATTCTTCATCTTTGACACATTTGGATACAATTCATACACCATATTAGAATTTGTAGGTCCTGTATGATAAATCCTATAGGATTTTCTGACCACAGTGCAGTTTTTTTGTTCTGTTTTAGGGAATAATGCAAAGTCAAACAGTGCTTTTTGGCATTTTATTTTTGTGATGTTTTCAAGCAAGAAAAGTGTTTTTATAGCTCTTTACAGCAGTGGTGGGATTGTGAGAAGATACAAATAAATTATATTTTGTCAACAGTATATGCTATGTTTTGAAAGAAACAACAAAATCTTTGTATGAAAATGAGAGAAATGAACTGTATAGTTTGTCAAATGATGAAATAACTCATATTGATGCTCTTTCTTCAAAGAAAACGTATTTGACAATATTGTTAAATATAAAGACATAAGGGGCATTGATCCGCTCACATTTTCAGAGCATAAAACAAAATTTTTCTTTAGTATGGAAAATAAAATCAGTCAAAATAGAATTTTTTTTTTCTGAAAGCGAAAATAAATCACAGAAATAACTGAGATAAGAAACATTGCAACACTTGTTTATAACAAATTATATGTGGCTGAAATTACTAATGAAGAATAATTGAACAACAGTTGTTGTTGTTTTTTTTGAAGGGTTGCCAAAGATAAATGAACAGAGTAATTGCTTTAAATGAGTTTAAGAACGGGTGCCACGGTGGCGTAGTGAGTAGCACGTTCGCCTCACAGCAAGAAGGTCGCTGGTTCGAGCCCCAGCTGGGTCAGTTGGCATTTCTGTGTGGAGTTTGCATGTTCTCTCTGTGGTTGCGTGGGTTTCCTCCGGGTGCTCCAGTTTCCCCCACAAGTCCAAAGCCATGTGGTACAGGTGAATTGGGTAGGCTAAATTGTCTGTAGTGTGTGAATGTGTGTATGGATGTTTCCCAGAGATGGGTTGCAGCTGGAAGGGCATCCGCTGCGTAAAAATTATGCTGGATAAGTTGGCGGTTGATTCAGCTGTGGCAACCTCAGATTAATAAAGGGACTAAGCCGACAAGAAAATGAATGAATGAATGAGTTTAAGAACTCTATACAGTTTTAATGAATATGGAGAATAGAAAATCTCCTGGAATTGATGGGTTGCCTACTGAATTTTATAATCTTCTTATATCTTTTTATGCCACAGGGTGATATGCCACAGCCATATCACCCTGCAGCCTAAGACCGGTTACTCACTGAAGCTAAGTAGGGCTGAGTCTGGTCAATACCTGGATGGGAGACCACGTGGGAATACTAGGTTGCTGTTGGAAGTGAGTTAGTGAGGTCAGCAGGGGGCGCTCAACCTGTGGTCTGTGTGTGTGTCCTAATGCCCCAGTAAAAGTGAAGGGGACAATATACTGTCAGTGGACGCCGTCTTTCAGATGAGATGTTAAATCGAGGTTGTTAAAAATCCCATGGCACTTCTTGTAAATAGTACGGGTGTAAACCCCAGTGTCCTGGCAAAATTTCCTCTCGGCTCTTAACCATCATGGCCTCCCAATCATCCCCGACTGAATTGACTGTATAACTATCTCTCCTCTCCACCAATAGCTGGTGTGTGGTGAGTGCACTGGCACTGTTGTTCTGTGGCTGCCGTCGCATCATCCAAGTGGATGCTGCACACTGGTGGTGGTGTGGAGAGACCCCACTCATAATTGTGAAGCGCTTTGGGTGTATGGCCATACACAATAAATGCGCTATATAAATACACATTACATTACATTTTAGAAGTAATTAATGATAGATTGTCAAAAGGTTCTCTTCCACTTAGCTGTAGAAGAGCTGTCATTACGTTACTGCCCAATAAAGGAGATCGGCAAAATATTTCTAATTGGAGACCTGTTTTATTGTTGTGTAGAGAATAAAATTTTTTGTCAAAAGTTAAAGTTAAAACTGTATTAATACTGATCTAATTTCTTTTATTTCTCATATGGCATAAAATATCTTGGTGTCTATCTTGGCAATTAGCATTTATCAGAATCAGAATCAGTTTTATTGCCAAGTGTGCTTCACACACACAAGGAATTTGCTTTGGCTGCAGAAGCTTCAAGTGTACATAAAGTGACAAGTGACAACACAAAATAAATATAAAAAAAGAATATGATAGACATTAAACAGAGATGCAGTCAGTCCAACGATCTGGATGTTGAAATGTATGTACAGATTGTTATAAATATACAGGTTATAAGGTGCTGTGTACAAATGCGTAAGTATTGCATTGTATGTTGTTATAAGGTGCTGTGTACAAATGCATAAGTATTGCATTGTATGTTGTTATAAGGTGCTGTGTACAAATGCGTAAGTATTCCATTTTATGTTGTTATAAGGTGCTGTGTACAAATGCGTAAGGAGAAGTATTGCATTGTATATTGTTATAGGATGCTGTGTACAAGTGCGTATGAGAGAGTATTGCACGTTTATTGCACAATAGGAAAATATTAACTGTTCATGAGGTAGATGGCCTGAGGAAAGAAACTTTTCCTGTGTCTGGCAGTTTTTGTGCTCGGTGCTCTGTAGCGCCGGCCAGACGGTAACAGTTCAAACAGGAAGTGTGCTGGGTGCGAGGCGTCCAGGGTGATTTTGCGAGCCCTTTTACTCACTGTGGAAGAGTACAGTTCTTGAAGTGTAGGAAGGGTAGTGCCAGTTATTCGTTCAGCAGCATTTATGCAAAATAACTGAACAGGAATGGAAGAAAAATTAACATGTTGCTTAAAAAAACTGAAATGGCTGCTCCCTCAGTTGTCTTTTAAATTTGAAACACTCTTGCAGCTTCATCATTGTGGCATAAGCATGCATGTGTGGATCACCCTGTTGGGTTTTTGTCAAATTCAAGCAGAGATGGTTATTTTTGGTTGGGACAAGTTGCACTGGATCCCTCAAAGCGTTCTTTTTAATGGAAAAGAAAATTGAGTTCATACATTTTGCAAGTAGATGTGCACCTTCAGTTCATGCTTATGTTGAGATCTGAAAGATAGGCATGGACACCTGTTGCCAAATGCATTCTGTGAAGAGTAAATGGAATGGGACATTACTTTGTTTTTAATGGTTCCCAAGAGACTTGATTGTAAATAATTCCTACATTTTATCTTTATCTTTTTAAAGTATGGACTTTGCTAAAACAAGAATGGATGGAACCTATAATGTCATGTCTCAGTCTAGTTGGTTTCGGTTTTGGTTGGCGTTAGGATAAAACATGCACGTTGCATTTGTGAGTGCACGATGACTTTTTATTTATCGTGTACTCGTGTCTTGCGTTCAGTCTTCTGTTAATGTTATGTTTAGCACATGGTTCATGTTTACATGCGCTGCGTGCTTTAGTTATTCATGTGAACACACTTGAAACAGTGTAGCCTATTGTTTAAAACCTGGAAATGTTGCTTGGACCTTATAATAGGCTATATGTAATCATATTCATATATAACACATTTTTGATATATATTTTTGAATATATGTTGCATGTACATATGACATATTTGTATATCATTGAAATCTAAACATTTTGTGCCTTTTTTCTACAAGCGACCTTTTTAGACTGCGTCAAGCAGATTGATTAGCAGCCGATTATGTAATGCACTAAACATTCTAGTCACCAATGTGATCATAGGCTCCAGGGAACAGCCAATGCTGATAACATCAGTGTTATAGTATGCATCAAAGGGTTAAAAGGGTGTTAATTTTTTTATATTATTATTCATGGATTCCTCTGTGCACCCCTAAAAGGAAGCCTGGTACTACAGTTTGAGAACCACTAATCTAGTAGTTGCTAATTATTTGAACATTATTTATTATTACTGAACTATACAACAGGATGTAATTGCAGTTATTTATATTGACACAGCAACATGAATAAGCAATGGTTGTTGTTGTTGTGAATTAGTGAAATTTACTTAATTTGTCTTTGGTCAATTGTTATTGAAATATAAGACTGTGTATGTGATGTACTTTATAATTTAAATTCCTTCACATGTCTGCTCCTTTTCAGTTACACTCGAGAGGCATATCTTGAGCTTGTGGAAAACATTCGCAAAATAATACCAGGTAACTTGTCAGTATTAAACACATACATTTTAATCACAATGTTTTGAGTATTGGGACAAAGCTACATTAGCTAAGAAAAAAAATTATTGTAATGAAGAATATATTAATATGTCACTATATATTACTATATACTACTATATATTAGTATTAACTAATTCATATCATAGTCAGGGGCACCACTAGGTTTTCTGGGCAACCCGGCTAATTTGCTTGGATTTTTCTTGCGACCTATAGCAGGAGTAATTAACAATAAGTATTATTTGGATATTCAATGAGAAACAAAGAATTAGATTTGTTTAGTTTATTAAAGTTTATAATGACACAGTTATGGATGTAACCCTTAGTCCCTGAAGAAGAGAAAAGTTATGTCAACTGACATTAGGGGATTAACTTAGAAGACCAATGACGTGAGTTTTATGAAAAAGTAATAAATGCCTATGATCTGCACTCTGCATGCGCAGCCACTCTTCCAATTAGGGCATGGGCTAGCACTATTTGATGAAAAGCACTACATATGAGTAAGAGATTTAGCTGATAAGTAAGACATACTATAGGTTTGGTCCATTGGAGGGCAAACAGCAGGCAAACAACAACATAATGGGCCAAACAACCAGCTCTTCAGCTAAGTCAGCTGTTGGGGTCCTTCAAGGAACTCTCTTGGGTTCACCAGAAGGGAGCTATTTAAGCACACATATGTCTGGGTTAGGTTGAATGGCACTAAGCATTATGATACCAAGCAAATTTTTTCCTTGTTGAGCAGAGTTATCCTTAAACCGGAGTAAATGGACAGGAATGGTAATAAAAGGGCTAATTCTGCATCTTTTAAAGTTATTCTTGCAGACTTGGTTTATATAGTATAGTAAAACCTTGGACAGACACAGGACAACACAAGCACAGTTCACTAACCAAAAATGCATCTAAGTCTCCAACCATTTTATACAAGCCACATATACATGGGTGCCAGATTGTGATCTGTCACTGAGAGAAAGGTCTTAGGGGAATATATTAGGGAGGGGCAGTAACAAGGTGTGTGGGTTTAGAACCCAGTTGCTGGCGAACCAGTGGTGCAACCAACAAGACCTGCTCCATGTCTCCCTGTCCTTGCACTGTGTCTGTGTGAGAAGGCTCACTGGTGAAAATGCATGTTTACCCCAAGGGCCAGGTATGAGCCAGGGTTTCAGCCAGAATAAAACAACTGGCAAGGAGTGGCTTTGAGAGAAGCAAACAGGTCAATCTGGGCCTCCCTGAAATGTTCCCAAATCAGTTGGACAACAGTCAGGTTGTGTTTCTATTCACCTTGCAGTGTGAACTGCTGTGAGAGTTAATTGGCTGCACGGTTAAGCATGTCCAATATGTTAATGGAACACAGCAATTTCAGCCACATTTGAGTCCATTGGAGCATATTTTGAACGAGCTGACATGCAATAGTAGTGTACAACTACCAGGTGGTTGATGTACACTAATGTGGCTATGTGGTCCGTCTTGACCAACATGTGTTTCTCCCACAGCAATGACTGAAATCGGCACTCGACAAATACTGTCAACAGGTCCAATAGAGACTTTTAAAAAAATTTTAATTAAAATAATTTATCTCGTATTCTAGGGAGCCACATTATAGGATTGCTAAGTGCAGCTCCAGCCCAAGAAAAAAGACCACATAGTGTCCTGTATCTTAGCAATCCTGCAGCATTGCAAGGTCTCTTAATGCACCTCTGGGAGAAAGGGACATGGGAAGGGTGGGTTTAACCTCCCTTTTTTTTGACCTACATAGGACAACCTGCAATCTGGCTCATGGGCATGAAGGCATGGAGGGCTCCAGTCCAAGCATGGTGGCAACCTGGGTTGTATTATTAAAGTAATATTAATAATTAAAAATTACAAGTTATTATTAAATATGATTATTTAGGATTATGGTTTTGGTTAGTAGTTAAGAATATTACAATAAGCTGATCTGCTCATCTTTTGAGCTGACTCTTTAATCACCTATTCATTCGAAGCAATATGATATGATATAATACTTCCCCAAGAAGTACAATTGTTAAATAATTAGTTAACATAATGTGAGTAGCAAAAATATCTTTAATGGTTAAAGGCACCATTTCTGTGATGCAAAAAAAAAGGCAGTTTGGACAACACAAGCACAGTTCACTAGGCAAAAATGCATCTAAGTCTCCAACCATTTTTATACAAGCCACAACGACCAATAAAGTCAAAATACAAAAATAAAAGTTGCCTCCAATGACTGTTTAACTTTACTTAATCAAGTGATTCAGCATATCTCTCTGTCAAACCATAAAACCACAGAGAGATCTGAAGAGTGCATAAGAGGTGGCTCAGAAGGGTTTAGATTGCTGGCACCCCCAGGAACCAGATGACTCATTCATGTCTCCTGAGCATCCTGTCATCTACCACATCATAAAGATGGCACCAACTTCAGGGCATATACTCACCTCATAGAGGGAGCAATATACTGAGTGAATGTTTTAACCATTCCTTTGCAGTAGATCACGTGCAGTAGATCAAGTCTTCCACATTGCGTCAATGAACCACACATAGAGGTTAGACATTGGTGCCAGATGGTGACCTGTCACTGAGAGGGGTAACTCAGTGGTATGAAAAATATGTCAAATTCTTCGCAATTATATGTACTTAGAAAAATTATTTCTGGTATTTATTTTACAAAATTTACAAAAAAAAAAAAAATTGTCCCATGTCTCAAAAATAAAATCTATGTAGATGATCAAAGTTAAAATGAGATGTAAATATAGCTCAATGGTTTATGATGACCCTTGTCTGTTTAATTTTGTTTTAGGAGTCAGTTTGAGCAGTGATTTCATCGCAGGATTCTGTAATGAGACTGAAGAAGACCATCAGCAGACCATCTCCCTCCTCAGGGAGGTGGGCTACAATATGGGCTTTTTCTTCACCTACAGCATGAGAAAGGTCTGGTCCATAAATGGTAGTCAGCCAGAATAATTTTTTGACTATACTGAGTAACACCACTACTGCATCTGCAAACTGCATCACCAGATTTTGACAATTAAGAATTTGATTTCATTTAAAATGTGCTAATGACAGATGCAGTTTGTGGATAATCTAAGAACATTTAAAATAATTCACAGAAACGTGTAGTTGCTACTTATGTAGTTACACACATTTGCTATTTAGAACAAATGTCAGCAAAACACCCAAGTGATTAACTGTGTGGTGTATTTATTTGTTTCATTAATTAATTAATTATATATAAGCACGTTGCACAGATTTATATATGTTTTTTTACTGTGAAAGGGTTATAAGTGCATGTACAATAGGTGCAACTTTAATATGGCCATTACCGCCGTGGCTTGTACCGCCGCTGTGTAAAAACGTGTTTTAAGGTATGAAACAGCTGTGAACGGAAAGAAATATACAGTAGGCCTAGCTGTAAAAACCCTGCTAGTTGTGAATGAAAATTGAATAATAAGACAAAACACTATAATTGCTTCATTAATCATTAAAACCTTTTTATGTCTCAATTATTGTCCATAAATAATAAATTAATAATTAAATAGGACTACATATTTACTTAAAGACATTACCAGCGAAACATGGAGAAACGTCCAGCGCATGGTCTAAAGAGCTCTTAAGTTAAATGCTACTTTATCAAAAGCATAAAAATAAACTGACCTACCTTAAGCAGATCACTAAAATTATAATAAAAGTAATTTTGCCCCTGTAATTTAGCCTGAGTCCCGCAAGTTTATTTTTAATAAATTATTTTCAGTTCAGTTTTCAGAACAGTTTTTGTTCTCCTTCAAATTATAATTGTTTTTTAACTTCTTAAACTGTTAATGGCTCAGTATCTTTTATGTTTTAATTTCAATTTCAGTCACCTCGCATATGCATGTGAAATAACAGCATAAATGTGGCATAACAGCATAAAAAAGGAAAAGGCAGTCAAAAGTTATAGCTAATTCATCAAAATTATATTAAAATATATCCGAGGTATAAAAAAAGAAAACACCTTATCCAAACAGTCTGTCTGCTATTTTATATATGCCTGCTATATTTACAAGAAAGCTGCAAAGTGGGCTATATTATTTTAATAAATTTCTGTTTCTGTCATTCACGGTTCAATGCAATTCTAAACAATTAACTAAACAATTCTCTAAAATTCATTTAGTGTGATTTTTTTCTATCTTAAAATAAAAGATTGGATCGGATTGGATTGGATTCGACTATTTCACAGTGTGTAGGCTAAACATAAAAAATAATATTTAGACTGAGATGGATTTCCCCTTCATTCAGAAATAAAAAAAAATGAAAGCCTCCTTTTCGACCATGGAAACAGAGTTTCATTCTGAGTTTTCATTCAGAATTCGTAAGAGAGAACCTTGGCTGTCACATATAGGCTATATAACAAAACGGAGTCTAATAATTAACATAACTGCCTTTTTGGTTTTCATAAAATATGAAAAATTCTGTGTGGGTTTTGAACAGAGGTGTGGACTCGAGTCATGTGACTTGGACTCGAGTCAGACTCGAGTCATGAATTTCATGACTTTGGACTCGACTTGACAAAATATGAAAAGACTTGCAACTCGACTTGGACTTGGACATAAATGACTTTGACTTTCACTTGGACTTGCACCTATTGACTGGTAAAGACTTGCTTTTTATCTTTGCGCTTTTTATGAGATATTGCATGTTGACACGGAGGGCTCTATGTCTGCATGTCTGTGTGCGTGTGTGACAGAGAGCATGCGCGCGCATTCGGCACGACAGCCAATGAGAGTACAGTAGTTTGTTTTGATTCGTGACAACGTGACAACAACGCGAACGTGCCAGTTTGCCAAATGATATTGAAGATAGTTTTGTTTGGCTATAAAAATTACGAGGTGGTCAACAAAAAAACTAATTGCAGTATGCAAAACATGCGGGTCGAAGATTACAGACAGATGCCACAACTTCCAACTTTGTTCGACACTTGAAGTTGCACAAAGAAAGGTACGTTTTGAATGAATGTCAAGATTACCTTATTATGGTGTTATTTCACTGACAAATGTAAGCGCAGTATTTCAAGTCGAAAGCACATTCATGTAATACGAGCGAGCGAATCTTTTTGCTCACATGCCGGTGTTGTAACGAAATCTGACTCCCCGGACAAATCTGACTCTTTTCTCTGTTCGTGGACAAAACTCGCGCGCACTCATAACACTGCTGCTCACCGCTGCTCACGCGCGATCTGCTCTCGCTCCGTTAGATGATGCAGACTCACAATTTTTGTGTCTTGTGTTTCCTCTTCCTTTCGTGCTTTTGCTCTCCAGAGATCCTCCTGTTAAATTGGTTATTCCAAGAGTGTTGATATGGTTTATATATTGGTACACTATTTATTAAAAATACACGAAAAACTAAAAGGTTAAGGTAAATTCTATAATAAATTCTAGTGTTTTTGAGTGTTAGGTACACTGCCTGTGTTTTAGGCTAGTATTATTTACAACTTGTTAATGAATGCTTCAGCATACTGTAGTATTAAGAATAGTGAACTGATAAAAAGAAATAGAAAGTGTAGTCTTACTACAGTAAAGTCTGGTGAATTGTAGTATAATGTACCCTATATTGTAAAAAAAAAAAAAAAAAAAACAGCACTGGGTAATTTGTTTATATTACAATTACGTTACCATAGCAACTATAGTATTTCCACAACAGATTAATTTAAATACTGTACTGTAGTAGGCTACTGTTCAAAACACTGTACATGCCAATATACATGTTCAGGGGCCCTGTGGAACAGCTTCTCCTCAAAATGAAGAGGATGACGAGGAAAATGTCCTCCAAAATCTCATCAACAATATGGAAGACAACAGAGACTAGTTGACTTTATTTTAATTGCCATGATAAATTTACATTTATTTGAAGAGTGAACAGTACAGTAGACTATAATACCTTATCAAGTTTTTCCTTATTTTTATCAGTTACATTTCTGCATGTGTTAGTTATATTTTAGTTCAAATGTTTGTTTGTTTTTTTATTATTAGTATTGTGCACCTTTTTGGTGTTTAATAAATGTTTTTAAAATAAAATGTATCCTTTACATTCAATGTCTATTCTCTGTGTCTTTAAGTGTTTGAAACTGGAAATATCTTATCATATAACATACAGCCAAAAATGTTATGGTTTATTAGATAAAAAATTTAATATGTAAGTCTATTTTAGTATTTTGGTTATTGTTAATAAATAGTGCACTAATATAAATCATATCCAAAAGCACAAATAGAAGAGGGAACACAAGACACAAATTCTGAGCCTGCATATAATCTCCCTGAGCAAGTGTACTAAGAGCACGCAAGAAAATGTCTGTGAGGGGTGCATATTTGAGAGTGTAAGAATTTGCGGGCGAGCAGTGTACATTTGAGAGCTCACAAGCAGTTTGTCCACAAACAGAGGAAATCGATCCACAAGCATCGGGTAGAGAGCAAAGTTCTTTAATGTTATGTAAAGAAAAAAATGTTATTGTTTGTATGAAGTAGCCTACTTCACTGAGAATATGTGCTTAGGGATGCAACGGTTATAGATTTTGGATGTACGATTATAGTCTGAGAAATAATCATGGTTATCACGATTATTAAGTATTCATTAATTTCAAACACCACTAGTTTAGAAAATACTCCTTATATTTTAAAGTTTTATTTATTCCTGCTCAGTAACCAATTAATATAGCACATAATAATATTAAAAACAAACATTAGTCCATTTCTCTCTTTGTGCTTAAAAATAAGTGAAATTTTATAAGTGAATAATTCCAAAACTAATGTCTAATAATTATAAAATATTAATGCTGTTGACAGTAATACTAACAATGAATCACATTTCTCATTATCACGCTGCCTTGAATGTGCTTATTTGTGTTATATGTCAAACAAAAATGAAGCATTGCAGTAAGAAATATACATTTTGCTCTATTGTTTTTATATGCATGCTAAACAGAAAGATTGGACAAAAGAAAAGTAAGAAAAGTATCTCTTTTGTCACTCTTTTAAAGGTTTTGGTTTTGATTTGTGTCATTTTAAATGCTCAGTCTCGTTATGTGCTGATTTTCATTTTTCTGTTTGTGGAATAAAGCAGGCGAGTCAGCTGACCCAATAGGCCAGGGATCACCAATCTCAGTCCTGGAGGTCCGGTGTTCCTTGCAGGGTTTAGCTCCAACCTACCTCAAAACACCTGCCAGGATGTTTCAAGTATACCTAGTGAGAGCTTGATTAGCTTGTTCAGGTGTGTTTGATAAGGGTTGGAGCTAAAATCTGCAGGACACCGGCCCTCCAGGAACAAATTTGGTGACCCCTGCTATAGGCTATATGAGCGGGGCAAAGCAGCATTCTCGCTATGAACACCTGCACAGTACAGTTCTTTGTCATGAGCCGCAGTTTAAATTTAAACTTAGCAAAGGTGAGCTTTTTTGGCGATGGTGTATACAGTGTTAGATTTTACGTTTAGCATCCATTTGCGCTGAACACGCAGTGAATGCAACGCATCAAGATTCAGACCTTTAAAAAGCTGATCCACTGAGTCTTTCAGCACTCCGAAAACACTCGGTTGATCTCGGCTGTCAAGTCAACATTTACCATATGGCACCAATATTTTTATCTTTAAGTGGGTTTGCAAACCTGTGCACTTTTCATTGCTTCTTCCTCAAACTTCAGCCGTTTACAGTTCCTGCGCTCACAAAAGCTCCCTGTCATCTCAACTATATGTGCCTGAAAAGCGTCATGTGCGCGTCGCTCTATTGGAAATAACTAACTTGCACGAGCTTGCTGTAGTTAATAGCCTCAGTCATAGTAAATCCAGTGTGCGTGGTTAGTCTCAGTGTACAAACTAGCGCACAGCTGGCATAACTTTGTTTAGTTGCTGCGGTTTTGTTCTGTGCAGAAACGCGATGTTGAGAAGCCTTTACAATTATTTAACTGTGACGAATTAAAGTGTGGTTAATAGTGAAACTGTTCAATCGTTGCATCCCTACATTACTTTACATCTACTTTACATTGCTGCTAGACGGATTTGCATCTCAATCTCTTCAGCACACACAAGATTCAATTGACAAAATACAAATTTCACTTTGCAGCATATAGTTGTTGGTCTACTGCTGCCTCATTGAGGTCGTTTATGTAATTTTGGTTAATCACAAGTTGATCACCGAAGACATAACATAGCACAACTAAACTTATGAATTAGACAGCAGTAGACCTGCAATTTCTGTGTGATGTGAGGCAAAATGGAATCTATTGTAGTGGAACTCGTTCTTGTGGAATATGCTGTGGAGACGCGACACAGCACTGTTCAGCACTTTTTCATAAAATTACATTTGTCTTTTTATGTATCTGAGCAATGTTCTTTCATAAAAAAGGTTTGTTTAAAAAATACAGATCTTACAACCATACATAATTTGTATACGTTTTATTTTTCTGTTAAAAAGGCTCGAAAAGACTCGAAAGTCAAACCGTAGGACTTTGGACTTGACTTGAGACTTGTTGCCTTTGACTTGGGACTTGACTCGAGACTTGCCTGTCTTGACTCGGGACTTGACTCGGAACTTGGGGGCAATGAATTGAGACTTACTTGTGACTTGCCAGGCAATGACTTTGTCCCACCTCTGGTTTTGACAATATGTGTTTAATGGGGCTATAAAGATTAGCCTATCAGATGAAATGCATGGTGAAATAAGAAATACAAATGTCTTTTTTGCTGAATATTTATTTTAATAATCTATATCTTTAATATTTTAATAATCAATAATGGCCCGTTTCCACTGAGTGGTACAGTACGGTATGGTATGGGTCGGTATGGGTCACCTTTATCAGGCTTGCGTTTCCACTGCAAAAGGGTACTCTTTTGGTGGGCATGGTGTACGACAGAAAGTTTGTCGACGTCATTTTCGCTCGAGGAAATGTCTACAGTAAAGCTTTATGGGTCGTTCACAAATCATATGAGAAGCACTTCTCACAAAACCGAAGCTTTATAATACACATAAACACTGGTGTATAAATGTTCATTACAGACTGAACATGATCTGATTATAACTAGATCAATGATGCGAAATAGCCTACGGTCCGCGATTTTATCAAGTAAATAAATAAATGCAGCATATATGAACACATACAGCCCCACACAGTCTCCGATGTTACCAAATTACAGAAACACTACACAGAGCAGTCATTTATGCCTTATTTAGGTTCAAAAACAATACAAAATAGAGCCCCGTCTGTGCAAACCTCTCATCTGTGTCTTTAATCTTCACCAGCACATGTAGCCTCTCTGTCATTATTCTCTCGTTAGAGAGTAACTCCGTCATTCCAAGTTTATAATAGTCCAGGTTAAGAACTTTATTATTTCAAACATTGACGCGCACGCGGGCACAAGAGACAAGCAAAACCTCTCGCGCTTATGGGCTCATAACCCATAAGAATCTGCTCTTCTCTCAGCTTTGTGGCTGTTCAAGACGACGACAAGGTTTGTTTGAGCTCGGGTTGACCATGGCTCGTTATTATATGCTGATATTATTTCGGAGCATTGTCTCTCGGCTGTGTATTAAACATGGCGGGTCCTTTGTTTTCATTCTGCTTGTTGCGTGAGCAAATGACGTATCTCTGTAAGCCAATGGCGTTCAGCTGTGCGTCTAGCTCCACCTTACGGCACCCTTTCTGGGTTTTGGTACCCTTTTGAAAGGGTGACTAAAAAGTGGTACGGTACGGTTCGGTTCGGTTCGGTACGCTTTTAGACAGTGGAAACGGCCTTAAAAGCGTACCAAACCGTACCGTACCGTACCACTCAGTGGAAACGGGCCATAATAGCCATTATAAGAATAAAGTATGCTACAATAAGTATATACAACAGCTTATTGGAAATAAACTAAAACTTGTCAGTGTAAATGGCACCTAAATAGGCTACAGTTTAAAGCGAAGTTGTCTGAAAGGATGTCGGGAACATCTTATAAAGGCTTTAGGACTACGCGGAATTCACTGCTGTGGTAGCTCTGGCTCAGCAAGCAGCACTTCAGTTGTGTTTTGTTTTTGATGTAAAAAAAATATTAATTTTGACGAATGCAAACCATATTTCATGACACTAACATCAATTTGCAAAAAAAAAATAGGAAAACTACCTGACAGGTTTTCAATTATCAATAGTCTTTCACTATAATTTTCCTAATAAAACTTTTTTCAAGCTTTTTTTTCTAATATAGATATTTTAATTACATAGTTCATTCCAGAAGTTGCTGTGCATAGAAACATAAGTAGGCCTGTGTGTAGGTAAAAGATATGTAACCGGGAATTTTGTCTCTCCATGTCTGTGAAAAATACTGGAGACATCCCCCTTCCCCCATCTCAAACCAAATGTTTGGCCATTGTGGTCTTAATGGGGCATTGCGCTTTAACCGAAAAAAACAACAACCTGAAAACACGGAATTGGTTACAGGGGTTGCTACAGAAAATAGCCTGATAATAATACTAATAATAATAATAATAATAATAAATAATATAAATAATAAAGTTGGCATTTCTGTGTGGAGTTTGCATGTTCTCCCCGTGGTTGCGTGGGTTTCCTCCGGGTGCTCCGGTTTCCCCCACAAGTCCAAAGACATGCGGTATAAGTGAATTGGGTAGGCTAAATTGTCCGTAGTGTATGAGTGTGAAAGTGTGTGTATGGATGTTTAGTTGTTATATAATGATAATGATAATAAGGTAAAGAAAGAAAGAAATAAAGAAAGACGCGTTTTTACTGTCGGGCTAGTAGCTCGCAGCGTGTCACGTAAACCTGGCCCCCAGAACGTCCCTCGAATCAAATGTCACAATCCGTCCAGGGGTGCATTTCCGAAAACCATCGTTAGCCAACTAAGGTCGCAAGTTCCGACGTTACATAGTTCACTGATTCCCAAATTTGATGTTTCAGTGAACATTCGCAAACTGCGTCACAGGCTTTTGCACTTGCAACTACATCTCTGGAGCTGTAGTTAGAAACATAGTTCATGGCTGTGTTCTATTCCCTGTTATCCCCCCTATGCCCTATTCGTTTAAAACATTATACATTTAAACTTGGAATTAATTTTTTTAAATAATTTGGATTTATTTTTTTAAATAAAGCATTAAAGTCATCACTCTTAAGTGTAATTTGCTTTCAAGTATTTTTACAGTTCATTTTTAGTGATCTTCATGTTTACAATTGTGTTCCCTTCGCAGTGTACTTTTAAAAATGTATGTCACTTTGAACACAGCCGAGTGGAATGTTACGTCTCTAAAGCTAGTATATTTTTAAAGTCATTGCTCCAAAGCTTGTGAAAACAAAAAACATAGCTAACGTTAATGCTTTTATTTTATAGTAGATTGTTGTAGCTTATGTAGCTTACTGTATATGACATGGGCCTGTTGGTTAGAACATTTCTGCAGTGGTTTGCATGTGTCAAATAGAACAAGTAGACTTAAAAAAATATATAAATAAACGATATCCAACTTATTAATATTAATAATAATAATAATAATAATTATTATTATTAGGCGCCACGGTGGCGTAGTGAGTAGCACGTTCGCCTCACAGCAAGAAGGTCGCTGGTTCGAGTCCCATCTGGGTCAGTTGGCAATTCTGTGTGGAGTTTGCACGTTCTCCCCGTGGTTGCGTGGGTTTTTCTCCGGGTGCTCCGGTTTCCCCCACAAATCCAAAGACATGTGGTATAGGTGAATTGGGTAGGCTAAATTGTCCGTAGTGTATGAGTGGGAATGTGTGTGTATGAATGTTTCCCAGAGATGGGTTGCGGCTGGAAGGGCATCCGCTGCGTAAAAAATATGCTGGATAAGTTGGCGGTTGATTCCGCTGTGGCGACCCTGTATTAATAAAGGGACTAAGCCGACAAGAAAATGAATGATTATGATTATTATTATTATTATTATTATTATTATTATTATTAATGTAGGATTGATTTCATTTCCTAATAAATATTTTATTTGATTTTTTTTTAATGTCACTGTCACAACAAGGAGAGGGAGTCAGGGATTATAAAAGTGATACTTTTATTGAACAGTCTTCAATAAAGACACACGTGGGATCAATGCCAGGAGGATTGATCAGAGAGGAGCAGGAGATCCAGGTAGGCGAGTATAGAGTGCACACAAGTCTTAATGTGTCACTTAATCAAAGTCACTTCCCTTTAGACGGATCCGATGAAGGCAAGGCTGAGTCGTTGGGAGCACAGGAGAGCATCCAAAGACGGCAAGGAGAGCAGGTAGGGTTGGACGTGTGAACGTGATACCAGACGGTGAGTGAATGAGTGAGGCGAGTATTTGTGCAGAGGGAAGTGCTTGCAGGTGTGAGGAATCAATAATCAGGGGAGTGCTCACGGCTGTGGTGTGTGGTGGCTGGTGATTGAGAGTGGTGATTAGGACTCCAGGAACGAGCAGTGGATGTGACAGTACCACCCCATCCACAGGTGCACCCGAGAGCGACGGCGGGGATGGCCACGACTTTGAGGAGCTGGGTGGATAGGGTGAAGGTGATGGAAGCATCTCGAGGAGAGCAGGGTCTAGGATATCGTTGCGGGGAACCCACGACCTCTCCTCAGGACCGAATCCTTCCCAGTCTACAAGGTATTGGAGTTGGCCGTTCCGCCGCCGAGAGCCGAGGATTTCCTGGACCTGGTAGATATGGTCCCCGAGGACCTCAGGTGGCTCTGGAGGGGGAGGCGGTCCGGTTTCTGTGGAGGGAGAAGGTACAGGGTCAGTGTGAGGCTTGAGGAGGGATACATGAAATGATGAGGATATACGGTACTGTGGGGGTAGGTTCAGGCAGTAGGTGACTGGGTTGATTTGGGAGTGCACGGTGAAAGGCCCTATGTAGCAGGGACTCAGCTTCTTACAGGGCAGTCGGAGGCGGATATTCCTGGTGGACAGCCAGACTTTGTCCCCAGGACGGTAAGTGGGGTTAGGGAGGCGATGGTGGTTGGAGGTTTCTGTGTGCCTCCGAACTGCCTGTTGGAGATGGAAATGGGCTGAGTCCCACACCCTCTCGCTTTCCTGGAACCAGTGGTCCACCGCAGGCACCTCAGAGGCTTCCCCAGTCCAGGGAAACAGTAAAGGTTGATAGCCCAGAAAGCATAGAAAGGGGGTGAGTCCGGTGGTGGTTTGACGGAGGGAGTTCTGAGCGTACATTGCCCACGGTAGATACTGGCTCCAGGTATTTTGATTGCGAGCACAGTATGTCCGGAGGTAGAGAACGATTTCTTGAATCTTGCACTCGGTCTGGCCGTTGGTTTGGGGGTGATATCCGGAGGAGAGACTGATGGTGGTTCCTAGGAGACGGAAGAAGGCCCGCCAGACCCTGGATATAAACTGTGGCCCCCTATAAGAGACGATGTCTTCGGGGATGCCAAAGTTGTGGAGTACATGTTGGAAGAGGGCCTTGGCGGTTTCTAGGGCTAAAGGCAGACCCTTGAGGGGAATTAGCTTACAGCCTTTGGAAAAGCGGTCAACGACCACGAGGATGGTAGTATAACCTCTGGAGGGTGGCAGGTTGGTGGCGAAATCTACTCCCAGGTGTGTCCAGGGCCGGCAGGAAATGGGCAGAGGTTAAAGTTTTCCCTCTGGTAGATGGCGAGAAGTGGTGTTGACGGCGCAGACCGAGCAACCCCAGAAATACTGGGAGACTTCGGCGGCCATATTTGGCCACCAATAATTGTTTAGGATGAGCGAGAGGGTTCGCCTGCTGCCAGGGTGTCCTGAGCCGAGGGACGTGTGCGTGTCCTCCGGGAGCCGGGTACGGAGACCGGTAGGTACATAGGTGAGGCCCTGGGGAAGTTCAGGGGGTGCTGGTTCTTCGAGACTGGTGGCACAGATCTCCTCATCCATATTCCAGAGGATGGGAGCGAGGAATATGGTGGATGGTAGGATGGTTTCGGGAGTGTCAGAGGTTGGGTCGGGTGAGAACATTCGGGAAAATGCGTCTGCCTTACAGTTCTCATGGCCGGGCTGGTAGTTGATGTGAAAGTTGAATCCGTTAAAGAACAGGGACCAGCGGGCTTGACGGGCATTGAGGCGGTGTGCACTGCGGAGGTATTGGAGGTTTTTGTGATCGGTGAGGACTGTAACGGGTGATTGGGCTCCCTCGAGCCAGTGCCGCCATTCCTCAAAGGCGAGTTTGATGGCCAGCAGTTCTCGGTCTCCGATACCGTAGTTTTGTTCCGTAGGGCTCAGTTTCTGGGAGTAATACGCACACGGGTGAAGAGTGGGGGGCTCACCAGACCATTGCGATATTATGGCTCCAACTCCTACATCCGCTGCATTCACTTCCACCAAGAAGGACCGAGCAGGATCGGGGTGATGTAGGATGGGAGCCGAGGTGAATTTCTGCTTGAGGGTGGCAAAGGCCTGACGGGCGCGGGAATCCCAAGATAGATGTTTTTTCCCCCCTTTGAGTAATGGCATTAACGGGGCAGAGAGAAGGCTGTAGTTCCTGATGAATCTACGGGAGAAGTTTGCAAATCCCAGGAACCTCTGGAGCTCTTTGACGGTTTGAGGTTCCGGCCACTTGGCCACGGCCTCAACTTTGCCGGTCTCCATACGGACCCCCTCAGCGGACATCACGTATCCGAGGAAGGATGGATCTCGCACTTCTCTGCTTTGAGGTACAGGTGATGCTGGCGTAAACGTTGGAGGACTTGAGTAACATGGTGTTGGTGGTCTCGGAAAATCTCACTGAAGCACTGAAGGATGAAGCCGCTGCAGGTGCTGGGTTTGCCGTTATAGCAGAGGGGGTGAGAGAGAGGAGTGTTGGCGATGGAGGGGAAGCCAGGCGTTGCATTTGGAGGTGCGGAAGGAAACGTTTGTGAAAACGTGGTCACCATCTCTGCGAAAGGATCAGTGGATCCAGCGGAATCTTCCATCATGCAGCCGAGTGGTTTGTTTACTTCCGGTCTGGTATCCTGTCCTGGTCACAACAAGGAGTGGGAGTCAGGGATTATAAAAGTGATACTTTTATTGAACAGTATTCAATAAAGACACACGTGGGATCAATGCCAGGAGGATTGATCAGAGAGGAGCAGGAGATCCAGGTAGGTGAGTATAGAGTGCACAAAAGTCTTAATGTGTGATCAAAGTCACTTCCCTTTAGACGGATCCGATGAAGGCAAGGCTGAGTCGTTGGGAGCACAGGAGAGCATCTAAAGACGGCAAGGAGCGCAGGTAGGGTTGGACGTGTGAACGTGATACCACACGGTGAGTGAATGAGTGAGGCGAGTACTTATGTGTGCAGAGGGAAGTGCTTGCAGGTGTGAGGAATCAATAATCAGGGGAGTGCTCACAGCTGTGGTGTGTGGTGGCTGGTGATTGAGAGTGGCGATTAGGACTCCAGGAATGAGCAGGGGATGTGACACTTCACTTAATAAATAGCCTTATCATTTATTTATTTATATGATTTATATATGATATTACAATATGTGTTAGCTTTTATAAGTGATTTTATGTTTTAGAATAGAGTATGTAATGTTGTCAATATTAGTTATTACTAACATGGTTCAAACGATGGATATGCGACAGAGAAAATACGGGTTTTGGGAAACACTCATCACTACATCGCTATCCACTAAATAAAGCTATCCATTAATAAAGCTCTACATTTAAAATTTCATTTTTAAATTTTCTACGTCATACAAAAACTTAAACATTTATATGAGGACAATCTGTTTGTAAAGCAGCGCTGCGCAGGACTGGATGACAGAAAAGAAGGTAGCCTAGTTTCTGGTTTCAATCACCCATAAAATGCTCTGTTTGCACGATTTGATTTATATAATCGTATCCAAATACTTTATAAATAATATTTTTAAACTCCTCCATTGTTTATCGTTTTTAAAAATCTTTTCTTCAGACAGGCTTTTGTAAAATGAAAGTTTAAAAAGGCCTGAAACAGTTTAATTAATTTGTATTGTTTATACCAAAATTGTGATAGCTTTGGTTTGTTTTATTGGTTTATTTTTTAATGTGATATTTTATGTGATATTCATAATTCTTTAAATGATTTCAAATGATAATTTAATGATTTTCATAGCTTAGGTTGTTTATAGTGTAGGAATCGGCTCTTTGGTTTAAATCAAATTTAAACTTTGGGGATTCAAATACAAAGATCCGAACGTGATTCACATAGAATTATTAAAAGCTTACACTCACCCTACATATTTGTCCAGCAAATAGAACGGTTAGTGTAAAGCAACCCTGTAATATATTATTAAGTGGCCAACTATAACAATATAAAAACAGTATTTAAGTATTTGATAAGCAAGGTAGCAGTATCTGAAGCTGAGGCATTAACTTATAAAGCACACAACACACCAACACGGATCTTAACAACGAAACAAAGTTTATTGCTACTCTATAACACAACGTACTAGTTTACATAAAACACACAAACGCACATACACACAAGCAGTTTGAGGAGAGCCATGATGGAGAGTGAAGAAGGATTCAACTTCTAGCATTTGCTAAGTTCTTAGCATTGCAACCTGAGAGAAACCATAAAAGCAGAGAATTTTGCTATTCTTTACTACTTAAATATAATTCACACCAGTTACAGCAATGGGTAGAAACCTTGTTTGTGTTACTTGCGTTCCGATGGGATTTTGGTTTCCTCAACTGGTCCAATGACGTGCTGGAATTCCCTCTTCGGCAAAGGGGGTTTCCTTACTTTCAGCGAAGCTTGTAGTCGGTTGCTATGGATAGGGATGTTGGACGAGGCGGTTTTGTAGGTGAAGTCCTTCCTGGGGGTTTCTGTAGTTATGATGAATTGACCCGATGGCTTGTTGTTGAAGCACAAGCAGATCGGGGGTCAAGCCAGCAGCAAGAGAAGTTCGCGGTTTGCTGCGTGATCTAACGAGGCTTCCGGCGAGGTGATGTAACGGCCCCAGCACGGGAAGAGCAACTTCCAGTCAGCGACTGGCATAGACGATCGACGGTAGGACGAACGGCGGCAAAAGACCAAGAGATTTCCTTTGTTCAAAGTTTTAAAGGCTTAAGGTTAGGTGTGGCCTACACAGTGACTGTCCAATCAGAGAAGCTGGGGAGTGGGGTCACACCCCCATTCCCTCCTCTAGGTTGGCACATTGTGTGAGTGCCGTGTGTTACCTGCCTTTGACTGGAAGTTATTAAAATAAAGTTTATAACATGGACATTTTTTCATAGTATGGTTTCCTCATATAAATCAATGCATTAGAAACTTTCTTAGCTTTCAATCAATACGAAACATGAAATATTTCACAAACATTCTGTAGATTTCATTCACCACCAGCAGTTATAACTCATTAACTATCCATTGCAGTTATGTTAAACACATTGAACATGTACACACAAAAAACCTACAGAAATGTAAAATAAGCATACATTGCTCAAATAAACAGAGTTTAACTTAAATGTCCATTTAAACTTTGGGAGCTTTTTTTGAGCGTTCCTTTGTCTGGCTTGAGGAATGTGTATTCCCTTGAGACGCGGGTCGCAGGCGCGAACCAAATGGCCTTGCGGAGCTTATCTCAAAAGAACAGTTTGGGGGGGTCTTTGAGTGTAGCCTCTTTTATTGTTTTAAGATGTAGAGTTAATTAGCAAGCATTTGTGACCGCGGCTGTCAATTCATCCTGTGGATAACCTTTTGCAGGGTGCCTGTGGATTGCTTTGAAAATGAGATCACAGCTCAGACATGTTGGCACCAATCAATCTTATAAGGATATGGTCAGTGTTATGTTCGATTCTGGAAAGGTCCGTTGACTCCCTACAATAGGCTTTGACACTATTGTGTTGAGCCTACAAAAGTGGAAACGTAATTTGTAAAGATTTATGTCTTTCTGTTGTATTCATATTTTGCATTATCTCCAAAATAAATAAAGAAACCTTTACCAAACTCGGGCAAAGTCCGCCTCTCCTTTCACTCTGCCCCGAAGCCCCAGCTGGCCCTCTTTGGCCCATGTTATTCAGCGGGCCGAAAAAGAATGGCCGCTGGCCTCAAGGAAGCCCCGCTTTGACCTGATCAGGCGCCGGAAGTGACAGTGGAAACGCGACTGGCCCTGGCTCGCTCACTTTAGGCGCGATAATGGAAACTAATGACACATTACATTAAAGCATTACATTATTTGTCTATACGCACAGGTCTGTGTATTTTCATTCATTTTATTTGTTTACTCGATGCTAGATGCCTCAAACATTCAGCACAAATGCTCCGGAGAGACCTAAAACATTAATTGTCCATAGGCTATATGACAGGACATAATGGCAAGTAATAAAACATATAGGCTATAGTACAGCCGAGGCTATATTTCGTTGCGCTCAGCAGCTATAATTAAATTTTCTTTTTTACATTTTCCACGTCATATATAAACATACACACTTGTTTGAGGACATAGAACACATTTTTGCTGTTTTTTCAAATTTGAAAAACAGTGCTGTGCAGGACTGGATGAAAGAAAAGAAGGTAGTTTGCTTTCACTCACCCAAAAAATGCTCTCTTTGCATGATTTGATTAATATCATTGCATCCAAATACTTTATAAAATATTTCAAAGCTTCGTTGTTTATTGTTTAAAATTAAAATGAAAGTTTAAAATGGCTTAAAATGGTTTAATTTATTTGTATTTTCTACACTGTACTCATATGTGCAACAGTTAACAATTTCAAAAATAATTATAATACTAATAATAAAAAGTAATTATTAGTAGGCTATTGCTAAAGCAAGTTATTCCCTTCGGTAGTGACAACGTCCTGCAAGCGTAAAGAGAATATCTTTTTTTGTACTGTGTGCTGTGCCGCGTTTTTCATATCTTGTGTGCATGATGGTCAAACAAACCATGATGGTCAAGCAAATCGAAACATTATTTTCACCCCAACGCAATTTAATAGGGCACTATAAAGGCTAAAGAACTCAATTCTTATATTTGCTTAATTTTTGCAGCCTAGGGCTATACTTCTCAACATGGATTGTATCTTTTCTAAAACAGTAGTTTAAAATCATGTTTATTGCTAAGAAAACTAAAACAAACAAACAAAATTATAATTTAATTGAACACACCTCATCACATAAGGTACAATACACATATAGTACTGTCCTATTGTGGAAAGGCAAAGCTGAAAATCTATGGTTAAAGCAGTATTTACTAAATACTAAATTAGTATTTTATTTTTGTCATTATTATGATTTTTACAACAAACAAGCTTATGTTTAATGTTTTTTTACTGTCATGGTTTTTTTACTGTCATGCTTTAAAAAAAAATGCTAAAATAAAAACTAAAACTGCTAAATTTTACTATAATCCATAAAAATAACTCCTGTATAGTAGTCCTGCATCCTACTTTCACATCTGACACTCGATTACCCTTTCAAAAAATGTCTAGTGGCTGGGAATGAGCATTTTAGAGTGTCTGGTATAATGTTAATGTTGTTTTCGTGTGTTTACATAGATAAATATGGCCATACATACGCCTGCAGTGATTTCTGAAGATAAATATCAAAATAATAACGCAACTGGAATAACTAAAGCAGTCACCGTCGTTGATCTCATATGAAGCAAGACACGGCGACCCCCCTGCCCCACTTGGGTCAATCAGATCACCTTTCTTTGTTCCTCACCCCCAAGTACTCACCCCTCATCAACCGTGTGAAGCCATCAGTGAGGACCATCAAAGTATGGCCAGCGGGGGTAGACTCAACACTCCAGGACAAGTTTCAACACACAGACTGGAGTATGTTTGCATCCCAGGCCACCCGCGGCTCTCACACAGACATTGATAGTTACACTTCCACTGTTCTGGAACACATCAACTCCACCATAGACAGTGTTACTACCCAGAAACAGATCACCACATACCCAAATCAAAAGCCATGGATGAACAAGGAGGTGCGCCTCCTGCTGAAGGCACGCAACACTGCCTTCAGATCAGGTGATGCACAGGCCTACAGCACTTCCAGGGCTAATCTGAAGAGGGGCATCAAAAAGGCCAAGCACTGCTACAAGCTAAAGCTAGAGGAGCACTTTTCCAACTCTGATCCTCGGCATGTGGCAGGGCATCCAGGCCATCAGCAACTACAAACCCAGCCATTCCACACCCACAGCCACAGATGTCTCCTTCCTGAACGAGCTAAATGACTTTTATGCCCGCTTTGAAAAAGACAATAAAGAACCCAACACCAAGATCACTTCCTCAATCGACCACTCACCCATCACACTCACCTCCTCAGAAGTCTGCATCAAGAGTCAGATCAATGTGCGTAAGGCTGCTGGACCAGACGGTATTCCTGGGCGCGTCCTCAAAGCATGTGCAGAACAGCTCTCTGGGGTATTCACAGACATTTTCAACCTGTCCCTTAACCTAGCAGCTGTACCTACATGCTTTAAAACCACCTCCATCGTGCCAGTGCCGAAACACTCTAGCCCAACATGCCTGAATGACTACCGCCCTGTAGCACTCACACCCATCATCATGAAGTGCTTTGAGCTGCTGGTCCTGACACATCTGAAAGACTCTCTCCCATCCACACTGGACCCACATCAGTTTGCCTACCGTGGCAACAGGAGCACAGAAGATGCAGTCTCCATATCACTGCACTCTGTACTCACACACCTGGACAATAAAAACACTTATGCACAAATGCTGTTTGTTGACTTCAGGTCAGCATTCAACACTGTCAGACCCTCTAAGCTGCTGATCAAACTTAGAGAGCTGGATATCGACACATCTCTCTGCAACTGGGTTATGGACTTTCTGACTAACAGACCTCAGAATGTTAGATCAGGCCACATCTGCTCCACCACCGTCACACTCAACACTGGTGTACCTCAGGGCTGTGTGCTGAGCCCCTTCCTCTACTCCCTTTTTACCATCGACTGTAGGCCCATGAACAGATCCAACACCATCATCAAATTTGCAGATGACACCACAGTGATTGGTTTAATCAGCAACAATGATGAGACTGCCTACAGGGAGGAGATAAAGCATCTGGCCACTTGGTGCACCAACAATAATCTGCTCCTTAACACCACCAAGACTAAGGAGCTCATTGTGGACTTCAGGAAGGGACGAACAGGCTCACATGATCCCATCCACATCAATGGGATGGCCGTCAAGTCTGTCTCATCCTTCAAGTTCCTGGGGACCCACATCTCAAGGGACCTCTCCTGGACCACCAACATCTCCAGTCTGATCAAGAAGGCTCACCAGCGCCTATTTTTCTTAAGGCAACTTAAGAAGAACCAGCTGTCATCAGCCGTCCTGGTGAACTTCTACCGCTGCACAATAGAGAGCATCCTGACCAACTGTGTTACAGTCTAGTATGGAAGCTGCTCTGTTGCTGAGCGGAAGGCCCTGCAGCGGGTGGTGAAAACTGCCCAACGCATCACAGGGACTCCACTTCCTGCTGTAGAAGACATTCAGAAAAAACACAGTCTTCGCAGAGCACGTAGCATTCTCAAGGACCCCTCTCACCCTGCTCACAGACTGTTCTCTCTCCTGCCTTCCGGCAGGCGCTTCAGGCTTCCTCGGACAAAAACCAGCAGACTGAGGAACAGCTTTTTCCCCAGAGCTGTCTCCCTTTTGAACTCTGCCCCCCACTGACTCTTTTGACCCCCACACACACCCCCACTCTCCTCATAACTTATAGTCCTCACAGTCACTGCACTACTGAACATTTGCACATTAAAAAAAAAATTTGCACATATTCATTGCACTGATTCATTTATGTTACCTGTACACACCCACTGTACATAGACATCTGTAATTGTTTATCTATCTGCATACTTTTGATTATTAATAAGCAACCTACATTGCACTGATTCATTTATGTGAACTGTACATACTCACTGTACATGTACATTTGTAACTGTTTATCTATCTGCACACTTTTGATTATTAATAAGCAACCTACATTGCACTGATTCATTTATGTGAACTGTACATTCTCACTGTACATATACATTTGTAATTATGTTTATCTGCACACTTTTGATTATTAATAAGCAACCTGCATTGCACTGATTCATTTATTTGAACTGTACACACCCACTGTACATATACATTTGTAACTGTTTATCTATCTGCACCCTTTTGATTATTAATAAGCAACCTACATTGCACTGATTCATTTATTTGAACTGTACATACCCACTGTACATATACATTTGTAATTGTTTATCTATCTGCACACTTATTATTAATATCAACCTGTACATACAATCATTTATTGTAAATCTGGGCTCATAACTAAGTCAACCTGTATATAATGTTCATAGTACATCCATCTGTAAATATCACCATAGTTTTTCTATAACTGCACCTTATAATTTATACCTGTATTCTGCACTTGCTGCTATTGCACTTCTGGTTAGACCTAAACTGCATTTCGTTGCTTTGTACTTGTACATGTGTAATGACAATAAAGTTGAATCTAATCTAATCTAAGATGACATGTGAAGGTGCTGTCCCAATTCTTAGCATTCTATGCATTACATTTACTGTAAACCAGCACAAATCTGTTCTGTTAGAGTTTTATGCAATTGATGGAATACAGACAGTGTCGTTTCTCACATGAGACTGCTCTGAGTTTTGCACAATGTTTCTTTTGACCTGCCTCTGGTTATTTATTTATTTATAAAAACTTTTGCAAGCTATTTGGACCGAACTGTGTGTAGGTATATTGTGTCCACTGTCATATTGGAATGATATAAACACTTTTTTTTGTTTGTTTGTTTTTTAATTTCCTGATGTTAAAATAGGATCCAAATCCCAATTACTTTGAGGCCCACTACAAAATGAGATAGGAGTACAGTTTTGCCTGCCCACCGAATTGATTGATAGATTGAAATTAAATGCATGCTTGCCATTTTGTCGATTTTGTCACTTGTCATTATTGTACTTTTTAATTGAAAAGACATTTAATTGTATAAATGCTTGATGTGTGTGTGTGTGTGTGTGTGTGTGTGTGTGTGTGTGTGTGTGTGTGTGTGTATGTGTATGTTTATTAAAATGAAGTTTTGTTATAACCAATTTTTCCAGACCCGAAAACCTCAGATATGGACCTTTGAATTGAAACTCCTGGTGTAAGAGAACCTATTAAAAGCAACAGAATTTATTGAAATTGATAACATGTGGCTTTCCTCATTCCTAGAAAACCCATGCATATCATCGGTTGGAGGATAATGTTCCTGCACCAGTGAAAAAGCGCCGCCTAGAGGAACTTATCACCGTTTTTAGGGAAAAGGCAACTAAAGTCAACATGACTCTTATCGGCAACACACAGCTTGTATTGGTAGAGGGAGTGAGTATAACATCATACTTAATGAAGTTTTGTGTACTTTTCTTCATTGCTTGTAGTTTTTTGGGATAGAAACAAGTTAAACAGTTAACCACAACATGTTCACATTCTTAAAAAGGCATTCTTAAAAAGGCTTGGCTTTCACTATTTTTCAATAGTTTTACTTTAGTATTAATTTTCACTTTAAAATTTAATATCCTGCTCAACAACAAAAGAATGTCGTAAACAACATGAGTGAGAAATGATGAAAGTATGATATTGTATTTTAGCAGATGATTTTCATTGTCTTCATGTATGCATCCTAAGTTCTATGTTGTTCCTAACATAGCCTTGTTGAAATTTACATTTTATTTATTTATTTATTTATTGCCAACTGGCCCAGCCGGGGCTCGAACCAGTGACCTTCTTGCTATAAGGTGCGCCACCGTGCTGCCCCTCTAGTTATTTATTTTTCGTTTATGTAGTTTCAATACTAAAGTATACAAAAATGTGTTATTAATACTAAAATATATGTAAATGGCCAAGATCATGGAGTGACTGTAAACACACATTAACAACAAAACTAACATATAAATAACTAGGATTAATCTTAGCCTGGTTGTTAGCTTGCTCTGGAGCAGGCTAGCTGCAAAAAATAAATTTGTGTTAACTAAATGTAGCTTAATTTAACCTGCTCTCATTCAACTGAGATGATGCTAAATTCAAATGGAAATGCAAAATTTGAAAATCCAAGCTTAATCCCTCATCTTGCTTTTGTGCAATATCCGTCTGGTCACCACCTTATTTAAAGAGCCACAAACATCATAAACTTATGCATTTATGATTTATGCATTTAGATGACAACTGAAGCCACATGCTATGTGCTGTGATTGGCCAGTGTTGTTGGGGTCTGTCTATTTACCTTCAGGCTCCCATGATGCTCATATGAACCCGTTTGATAACTTAAATCATAACTAATGAAAACATTATTTTCACATTAATGACATTCCTGTATGCATGCATGTTTTAATAATTTGAATACATGATATTGGATACATGACATTGAATACATGATTGTAATAATAATTACATATTATATATTTTTTTGCTTTTCAAAAATGCTTTCTCCCATCCATAAATTCATGAAGTTCGCCAAATGGGGGAACTCAACTAACAGAATTAAGAATTAAGCGCACGTATCTCTGTGTTAGAGAGAAAGGCACAGCAAGCATTTACAACACCTAACCGGATTTCCTCATTCACCGGGATATTGCAGCACACGTGAGGAAATCGGCTCCCCTCAAGATAAAATCTCGTAATGTATTAGGTGTCGCCCAGCCCGCAGCTCTATAATGTCTGTTTTAGAGAGGCCCTGTGTGCTAACGCCCAAGAGGGTGCGCGCTCCGAGTGGAGGGCGCGCGCTCCGAGTGGAGGGCGCGCTCTCACTCGGGGGACACAGCTCGCCCTAGCTCTAATAAGCGAGGGAGATGGCATCCACTGATCAGTGGGTAGTACCAACCTCTGTTTGCCGATCAACATAACAGATAAAAGAGCTGCTCAGAGGATCTTAGCTCTGAGTACGGTCCGTATGATATGCAACGCGTGAACAGGACATGGCAATAAAGGGGCTGGGTCTGCCTCCTCTGTGGGCAGCGCTTGCAGGTTCACCACGTAGTCTAGAATGAACGCCGTAGGAACCTATACAAACAATAGCACATTTCACCGACCGAAAATGCCTCCAGATACCCACCCATTTGAACGATGCGAACACGACCAGCAGAGCTGTCTAACTGGACAGAAATCATAAAGATACTGAGTCGAGTGATCGAGCAGATCTCTCCTTAGAGAGATCTCCCAATAGGTATGAGAGGGGAACAGGATAGACTTAATATCCACGTCTCTCGCCTCTGGGAACTGGATGATGGGAACAGGTGATGCTTACCCAGCGCGCCGCCACCGCCGCGTCCTCAGAGCGGAGATGATCGCAACGCCAACCCTTCAGAGTGGAGGGGACAGCCTTAGCTCCAACAACTGAAGGAGGATAGCATCACACTGATCTGGCATGCTCGGGGTCCTTCTCGGGGAAAAAAAGTAACCACACAGCGAATAGACTCCACTTCAGGACATAGGCATGCCTCGTAGAGGGTGCTCTAGCCTAAGTGACGGTGTTAACCACCTAATCGGTAGGTCACCTAAGTCCTCCGTGCTCCATCTATGGACCACATGAGAGGTTACATAGATCTGGGCGCAGGTGCCAAACGGTGCCAATCCCCTCCAGGGCATGTGGAGAGCTAAAGTACAGGTCCGATTAAGCCAGAGGGGCGCAATACATAGACCTGCATCTTGTCCTCCCTGACTTTACACATTACTGCGAGTAGGCTCACTGGAGAAATGCGTATACGCACGCCCAGGGGCCAGCTGTGTACAACAACAACAGCTGGACAGCCAGGGGTGGAGTCTCCATTTTCCCAGGCTAACTGCCGTGAAGCACATCGGCTGTACGGTAGAGCTCGGCGGGGAAACATGACATGCAGCGATTCGCTGCGTATGACTCCAGGGGAGCAGACAGCGAGTGAAAGCGGACACCCGCGAAACGGAGGACATACACCACCGCCGCAGTGCTGTCCGTCCTGACCAGCATGTGTTTCCCTTCTAACGCCGGTAAAACACGGCGCAGCGTGAGACACACTGCCAACAGCTCCAGGCAGTTAAAATGCCAATGCAACCAAGTTCCACCCACAGAGCCATAGCTGCATGCCCGCAACACACAGCCCCCCAGCATGTACTGGATGCCATATGCTCCAGCAGCCTCTGAATTAATATCAATACCACGGTTTCCCTGTCAAGCTCTCTCAGACAGGTCAGCGTTAGTTCGGCGCACTCTCGGGATAGGAGTGCCGTCATGGTGATTGAGTCCTGCTCCAACCCGAGAAAAAAGTTGCTCTGCACGGGGGCGAGCTATCTCTTTTCTCGGTTGACCTGAAGCCCCAATAGGTCAAAGTGCCGGAGCACCCTTACTACCCCACCGACAGTCAACTTCACCCATCACCTCTGACTGCTCCTTCACAGGCGTGAATTCCTGGCCGACTTCACTGACGGTGTCGCCGTACAGGCCAGCCTGGGATATGGGTGTGTTAAGAAAGTGAACTTTGTCAACATCGCGCATATCACCAGGTTTAGCCAGAGGAGGCAATCCTGGACCACTAATGTGGCCATCGTTCTTCCCAGGGCACACGCAGCCGACTTCGTATTTGAACGCAGAGCATAGTTGGTTGTGGTCCGGAGCTCCTGCTCAGTCCCAGGTCGGAACCATCCTTGTGCAGCTGGGCCAGCGCCTGCGCTTGGTAGCGCTGGTCGGTGGCCATAGCATGCATATTGAGGGTGAAGGCGCACGCAGTGCGTGAGCCCACTGTGCACTTCCAGGAAGAAAGGGATGGGGGGCTTAGAAGGCTTTCCCTTCTTATATCCTCCACATAATACCTTTCTAGACGGTCCGGCTGCGGGGCTGGGGGATAAACCATCTCCAGACCCACGGCCGAAGCAGCCTGGGAAAGTACGGCTACCAAGTCTGCTTCTGGATTTGACACAGCGCTCATTACCCCGGAGGGAGAGAGCGGGTCCAAATCCTCATTAGACATTGACAGCCCACCCTCCAAGGATGGTGAGGATAGAAGCCCATGCAGATCGGGCAGAAAAAGGTGCCCTCCAAGACTGCATGAGCTTACTGTGCCGTTCCGGGAAGAAGGGGACAGAAGGCTTAGAATATCCTTCACATAACACCCATCTAGTCGGTCCGGCTGCGGGGCTGGGGGATAAACCATCACCAGACCCACGACTGAAGCAGCCCAGGAAAGCACGACCATCATGTCTGCCTTTTGCAAGAGTGAGCCGCGATCTTAACTGCACAACAGACATGCCACCGCAGTGATGGCATGCACTATCCGCGAGCACCGCATCAACACGCTGGACCCCCAGCATGAAGCGCAGTGCTCGTGCCCATCATCCGAGGTCAGGAAACCACCACATCCAGAAACGCACAGTCCGAGCGACGTCTTGAAAAAGACACGCTGCACGACTGTGTTGCTCTTTTAGGTGAATTTTTTGTGTGAAGTGTTATACAAACCGCTCTTTAGAAGGACCTGACCCAGAGAACGCCCAGGCGAGGGAGGAGTAGGCGCCTTGATATAATGTACATGGCTTGCAACAGTTTTATTTTATATTGGTTATGTGGTGGATGTAGTGCTCTCTTTCTCTCTCGTGAACATGCTTAAATACTTGTGCTACTGTACATCACACATATAAAAGCTTTTTTAGTCCATGTGTTGAATTTGGTCACTTGAACCAGGAAAAGAAAACGTCCGCTTCTCACGTACAGCATAAACGTGTTTAGTAAGGATGAAGGCGGGTGTGTTGAGTCGTCAGCAGTTCAGTATGTGTGTGCGCACTTAGAGATGTGTGTAGGTGCAGACAGAAAATGTGTCAAACAGCTGTGTGGACTGTCCTGTGTGGAAAGTCCTACACGATGGCAGACTAATAGTTTGAATGTGCTGTTTACATATCAGTACTGCACTTCAATAATGCGACTTTCAGCACATCTAATGTGCCATTCCTTCACATGGTAATGTCCATGGTTAATTTGAGTGGCTACAGTCGCAGCCTATGCTTGGATATGAATAACACAGCAGCCTTTGAACTCTGATGAGAAAAAAAAAGCAGTTACGTCAGACCCGCTTGCCCAACTGAGTGACATGTGCAACACAGAGGCCAGCCTTACCAGGTGTATGCAAAGCACTTGATTTGCGGTTCAAATTCAATCGTACTTCCAATCTTCAATGCTAATTTCACCCTCACGCTCCATCATGATAACATCTTAACTCACGAGTCAACTTTTCACCTCAACGAGAAATCTTGTCGCGATTTTATCTCTTGAGCTTGTGACACCCCTACTAATTAATGTTGTTTTCTTTGAATATATGTATTTCTTTGGTTGTTATCAACATCTAGTGAAACTTTCAAGTCAACACCACCTTTAGAAATATGTTTTCTGAGATAAATGGTGATGAATACTTATTTCCCCCAGTGTAAGTGGTTTTCCACCAAGGCAACCAGGGGTGGTGAAATATAATTGGGTAAACTGCTTAAAAGGACCAAAACAAAGACAGAAGGTCCAGCACTGAATGCACATTTCAAAGCAGTATATCTCTCTATAGAATTGTTTTTTCAGAAAAACAAGTATGTTCACTTAGCATGTTTCTTAAATATCTTCAAACATATTATGGTATTGGGCGCCACGGTGGCGCGTGAGTAGCACGTTCGCCTCACAGCAAGAAGGTCGCTGGTTCGATCCCCGGTTGGGGCAGGTCCCGGTTGGGCCAGTTGGCATTTCTGTGTGGAGTTTGCATGTTCTCCCCGTGGTTGCGTGGGTTTCCTCCGGGTGCTCCGGTTTCCCCCACAGTCCAAAGACATGCGGTACAGGTGAATTGGGTAAGCTAAATTGTCCATAGTGTATGTGTGTGAATGAGAATGTATGAATGTGTTTCCCAGAGATGGGTTGTGGCTGGAAGGGCATCCGCTGCGTAAAACAAAAATGCCGGATAAGTTGTCGGTTCATTCCGCTGTGGCGACCCCGGATTAATAAAGGGACTAAGCCGAAAAGAAAATGAATGAATGAATATTATGGTATTATGCTTTAGAAGAGTCAAAATCTTACATACAGCACCTTTAATGTAAAGCATTACCATAGTTTTTTATTTAGTCAGTTTAATCTGTTTATTTGAAAAATTCATTTATTCATTTGTTTCATTTGGAAAATGAAATTGTTGAGACTGACACACCCTACATTTGCTATTCTTAGAAGACATATTGTAAAAACATTCTTTGGAGATTGATGCCCCTAAGAATTATACTTGATTAGTTCTTACATAATTTTTCTTCATTATCTATAGGAAAGCAAAAGATCATCTGAAGAGCTTTGTGGACGAAATGATGGAAATATGAAAGTGATTTTTCCTAAAACAAATTTGCCTGTTCAACCGGAGAAAACTCAGATCACCTGCATTACACCTGGAGATTATGTGTTAGTCAAGGTAAAGTATGGACTTCTCTAATATAAATAATTGGTGTGTCAGTGTTCAGTCAACTTTGTAGAGCACCATTTCAGCCAAAGTATTAAATGTTAATGTTTGGAATCCTTTGAAGTGGTCAGAAGATTACTGAAAAATCATACTAAGTAAAAGTACCATTACTTGCCAAAAGGTATTGTAAGGCAAGTAGAGTAAATAATATGCAAAATACGAGTACAAATTGTAAGTACTACTACTTCTATAAGTACTAAGTAGTAATGAGTAGTGATTCAATTCAAACAATAATCACAGCCAGGTATGTGGTCAAGACCCACAGCCTTGCATGGGTTAATACTAGATAGCAGTGTTCACCAAAGTTGTTTCTGGAGGGCCAGTGTCCTGTAGACTTTAGCTCAAACCCATATCAAATACACCTGAACAAGCTAATAAACCCAGAAAGTCTAACATAATTAATTTTTCCTTGTCATTGATTCTCATTTACACACATACACTACGGACAGTTTAGCTTACTCAATTCATGTGTACCACATGTCTTTGGACTTGTGGGGGAAACTGGATCACCCGAAGGAAACCCATGTGAACGCAGGGAAAACATGCAAACTCCACACAGAAATGCTAGCTGACCCAGAAAAAAAATAACGCAATTAACATGGTTGCAGTTTTTTTATTTCCTGTTGTGGTCAACTTGTGTTCAACGCGCAAAGAAATATGGATAAGACCAAGGAAGGTCTTTTAAACTGAAAGTTTAAGTATAAAAGATTAATGCCTGGTCACCAGTGAGGAGCAGTTCTGTGGGCGCAAAAGCCCTGTTGAAGCCAGTGGTCAGAGGAGAAATGTCCAGACTGGTTCGAGATGATAGAAAGGCAATAGTAACTCAAATGACTACTCGTTACATCAGAGGTATGTTGAAGAGCATCTCTGAATGCACAACATGTCAACCCTTGAGGCAGATGGGCTACAGCAGCAGAAGACCACACCGGTGCTACTCCTGTCAGCTAAGAACAGCAAACTGAGGCTACAACTCACACTGGCTCACCAAAATTGGACAATAGAGGATTAGAAAACGTTGCCTGGTCTGATGAGTCTCGATTTCTGCTGTGATATTCGGATGGTAGGGTCAGAATTTGGTGTCAACAACATGAAAGCATGGATCCATCCTGCTTTTTATCAATGGTTCAGGCTGGTCGTGATGGTGTAATGGCGCAGGGGATATTTACTTGGCACACCATGTCCATCCCTTTATGACCACAGTGTGCCCATCTTCTAATGGCTACTTCCAGCAGAATAATGCGCCATGTCATAAAGTGCGAATCATCTCAGACTGGGCTCACACTTTATTTTGTTGGTCCGTTTGTTGAATTGAAGTTACAATACATCTACATGCCAACTAATTCTCATTTGATTATAAGTAGACCGTTAGGTTAGGGTTAGGGTTGGGGTTAGGGTTAAGGTTAGTGTCAGTTGACATGTACTTGCAAACCAAACTTTCATCACAGGATGAGCAGTGACAATCCCTTCCAACCATTGGTCGATTATCAAAAGCAGGTATGGATAAATCCCCATTCACCACCACCACCATCTAGCACTTATTTCATCTAGGGTTATTTCACACAGAAAAGATCAACTTACTGGTTCTGGGAGGCTCCAAGGCCAATATTATCCTTTGAAGACCGTGGCTGGTAAGACACAATTCTGTGCTCTGTTGGGGTCCCAGAGAAATACTGATATGGGGTAAGGAATGTTTTCCTAACTGATTTTCCAACATGTCATTGGTGATACAGAGAGAAAGAGAGAGAGAAAAAAACTTTCTGTGTAGCACTTCATTTAAAGAGCCCCTATTATACATTAAAAAGGGTCATATTTTGGTTTTGGGGGTCTCCAACAGCTGGCTAATATGCATGCATTGTCAAAAACACTTTCATTGTCTTATAATTTGCATTTATTTTTACCTAATTATCCCAGCGACTCCTATATGAATCGTTCAGTGATTCATTTGTTTCTAAAACCCCTCCTTAGCGCGATGCTAAACTGCGCTGATTGGACCGATGACCCAGTCTGTTGTGATTGGTCGACATCATTCAGCGCGAGAGAATGCCCACCACGGCTTATCAATACTGAAGTAGTCAGAGTGTGTACGTGAGCATATCTGCTAACACTCGTTTTTTCCGGGAGTCGCCCGTATTTCAGACACCTCACCCCTGAAACTAACACCCCGGTCTCCCAGCACATTGCTCTATTCTTAACTATAAGTAAAAACAACGACACACATTCAGTATTAGTGCACACAGCAGCCAAAGCTGAACCATTATGAAACAGGACCGCCGCATGTGTGTGAGAGCTGATGTAGCCATAGCAACGACAAACAGCAGAGGAACAGAGGAACACGAGTTCACAAACGCATTTTAAACAATTAAATTTGTAAACAAAGCGGCACCCGTCGCGTTTACAATGTGCTTTTTGACGCGATATGAGAATACAAGTTAACCAGATATACAACAAATGATTAAAAGTTACAAAGCACAATTAAATGCATCATTTACAAACTAGAGAAAACAACCAGGCAACCGTTTTAATCGCACTTACTTAACACTTGTTGGATAGCAGGCCAGGGAAATGTCCCGCTGTTCCCTATGGCTAGTCCGCCCCCGCAGCATTTTCTGATCCTTCCTTTAACAAACGATCGACGAATCCTCTGTTGTAAGCATGGAGATTTCAGAAGCACTCCTCAGAGGGAACAGTCTCTTCTGTGGTTCATTTGCACACTTCCTATAATATCCAGCTAAGCACAGTGCTCTGCTCTGTGTTGCCAAATGTAACTGACTCATTCCAGTCCAAACCCTATCTAAAAGGTTTTTACCTGCACAATCAAATTCAAAACCGCCCAATATGGCAACCTTTGCTCGCGGCTGTTGTTTGTGGGCGGGGTTGGGGGTTTCGAATCTCCCGGGGCTGTGTGCGCACAAATGGGCGGGGCTTATGTTTCATGTTCACGTCATGCCGAAACGGCTAAAGACTCGTAAGCACAGCGATTCGTTTGAGGAACTATGAGTCAACTCTTTTATGGATGGATCAATAGTTTTAAACACTGTGCACTTTCAGATTTAAGCCTTGGCTGGACATTTCACTTCAATTAGAGCTGTGTTACACACTGCATGCAAGCTCATTTTCAAAAACCCATAATAGGGGCTCTTTAAAAGTCCTGTAGATCAATATTCAGTAGAAATTCCTTCGTGTTAAAAGGACTTTCAAGATGTTTTCTGCCCTATGAGAGCTTCCCAGTTGACCACTACATCGGCCATGTTTTAAAAAGCCTTTTTCCGACTCCTTGATGTGAGGGATTTGCGTCTTCAAAAAGCTGAGTCCCTGGGTAAGTTGGCCCCTTCAACATTGAAGAGAAAATTAATCCAGTCGCGTACCGTTGCACCTACCCCCTGGGTAATGTCACAATCCGACCAGGTTCGGAATATTATCACTGTCATCACCCCTGCACTTTAATGTCCCCTCGCTCAGTTCACTCAGTGTCCAGTCTTGTCAAAAGATACAGAAAGAGCTGAACTTCCTATACATGGACAGTGTTGAAATTCTAAGCTATATTACTCACCTTCCTCGTCTCCTGCGATCTCCAGTGTTTCCCGTCTCTGTTCCTATTGTTGTGTCTTCTTGGTTCCTCATCTGGTCATCGTCCTGGGAATGAAGAAATAAGGTACTTTATAGGCCAAAAAAATGTGTTGGAAATCTGACTTGTTGAGTGGTTGCACACAGTAGAGTACAGGAAAGGTCTGCCATCCACTGATCTGGAGGGTGGAGAGATATTGAAATGTGGTATATGTTACTTATATATTGTCAGTAATGTACAAGATTAGACCAAAGAACAGTTTAAAGATTTAACGAATACATAGTTGGTCAATTTTGAGATGACCAAGAATTTCTGAGATTATAAAAACACCACTTGCAGTGGTTTGATTGGATTTTTTTTTGTTAGTTGTTCATTCTTTGTATGTCTGGTTGGGCCTTTCTGTCTATTAACCTTAAATAACTGAATTTACTTGGTAATGTTTTCAGGTATTTTAAAGTGGATGGTTGTATATTTACAATTTTCTGTCTGATTGTTGACTTTGACAACCTTGAACATTTTAATTGAAGAAATCAACAAAAGGGTGTCACGGTGGCGCAGTGGGTAGCACAATCGCCTCACAGCATGAAGGTCTCTGGTTTGAGCCTTGGCTGTGTCAGTTGGCATTTCTCGGTGGAGTATGCATGTTATCCCCATGTTCGCGTGGGTTTCCTCCAGGTGCACTGGTTTCCCCCACAGGTCCAAAGACGTGGTATAGGTGAATTGGGTAAGCTCCATTGAGGTAAATTTCAAAATGATCATTTTTAAATAATTGACTGGGTTTGTCCATATATTACTAAATATGGGTAACTAATAGTTCTTTTAAACACAGCATTTTATTTAGTTAAAGAACAATGCCACTTTTCCAATGTAGATGTTTTATGTTTCTACAGATCACATCAGCTAATTCGCAGAGTTTGAGAGGACATGCCTTAAACCACTCTTCATTGAATGACAGAAAAACAGGCATCTGACAATCATTTGTGTGAATTCCTGCTGACCTCAAGATATCCAAAATGACTTTTTTTTTTTCATTTCACTATGCATTCAGTAATGTATTATTGTGTATTGTGATAAAATATAATATAAATGCTAAATAAATACAAAGAAATTTTAAATATTTAATGTGCAGAAAAATAAATGGACAGATTCTCTACATTATTTTGGTGTACATGAAATTACAATTGGATTTTCTGAAATTGCAGTGTTTGTGTAGTTTATGACACTGAAGAAAACAAACTTGTAAGATTTACTTGGTAACACTGTTGTAACTATACTCATGAGTAGATTGTAACTTGAATAATAAATACATTTTATTCATACATAGATTCATGATATCTGATTGTTGTTTAGGATTAAGCTTAAGTATTATTGTGCTGGATAATATTAATGATTCAGATTTTTTTGCTCAGATGTTGAAAAAAAAAAGTTGAATCTCATACTATGGAAACACATAACTGCTATATTTTATAGGCCTATTTCATAAATAAGGTGATCGAGACTAAAATAGAGAAGCTTTGTTTCCAGTTGCCCGGCCACTCCTCTGATTACCATTCCAATATACTGTCAACAGTTTTCCTATAAGTCATTATGTCATTATTATCTTGTAACAGAGCAATACAAATGTCAACCTTGCCGTGAAAAAAATAAAATTCACCAAAATAGCAAAAAACTTTGTAAGTGCTGTAAAGATTCAATTCAGTACTGTAAAAGTATATATATAGGGCTGTCAATTGATTAAAAAAATTAACTAATTAATCACACTTTTATTCGTGATTAATTATGATTAATCATGAAAAGCCGTATTTATTACAGAAATAAAAACACAGGCATGTAAGTGCCATTTGCATTTTAAAACAATGCCAATAACAAACAAAAATTATTTCCATGTTTGATTCTATGTGAACTACAAAAAAATCCGAAATACAGGCATTGCAAATATGGAAATTGGATAAAAAAAATTATAATAAAGTATTGTATACAAACAATTGTATTCATTGTAAAGTTGTTTTGCGAGTTGAGAACATTAATTATAAAGTAGAAACAATTTTGCTTAGTCCTCCTTAACATTTTGGTAGTTGCTAAGACAGGCCAGTCTGTTGACATGTGACCTAAGAGTGAGAAAAGTCTCTCACAAGCAGAATCACCGATTTTGGTGCTTAATTTCTGTGCCACTGTTGCTGTGACAAGGACGCAAGAAGCACCAAGGGGTACATCAAAGTCACGTACCAAAGACTATAGGCTAGACTTCTTACATGGACTTTGGTCACGCCATCTCTAAACATTAAATTCTAAACTGCTTTGAGTGACTGTCTGCGATGTTAGGCGTTTAATCTTGTTGTTAGGATATCCACATATACACAAACACTCTCTCTTACACACACACACACAGACACACAGACAACGTGGGCAGTACAGCGAGCTCACACGGTATAAGCAACTCCCTTCAGAGTCATCAACGCGCACGGTCGCGTTCATTATCGTGCCGCCCTCAACCCGAAAGTGAAAAAGAAAGTGACCGGTTCGCGGATAAACGTGCGGACCGGGAGGGAGAGAGTAGGTGTCGCGGATTAAGCTGGATTTATACTTTCGCCTGGCGCCGCATCGCGTGCCTCCGCTGAGTGCGCGCGCACCTCGAGGCTATACTCGCCGAGGGAGGGGGGGTTCGCTCACTATTCTGTCGGCCGCCTAGGTCACCTCTGTGGACGCGCCGGCCCTGAACACACGTCGGCCACAACAGGAATTAAGAAAAAACTACCACTGCGTTAAATGCGTTAATTTTTTTTAACGCGTTCAATATTTTAAATTAATCGGGTGCGTTAACGCACTAATTTTGACAGCCCTAATATATATATATATATATATATATATATATATATATATATATATATATATATATATATATATATATATTATATTATATAATTTACCAAAGTCAGTTTCACCAACAGACAATTTCACATATCACATCTATAATGGAGAGGTATCACATCCATGTAAAAGAGGTTGTCTCTTGCGAAATGTTACTATAGAGGCATGTGTCCACATTAAAATAGTTTTATAAATTTGATGCATGCTCAAAAGTATGCCTATTTGAACTATTAATGGTAACAAATTTGATAACTATGGGCACTTTAAAATTATTGTAATGCCACATTTTACACAATATCCATGTGTTTTTCCTCATATGCTCTCATGTGCAAACCAACAAACATCTTGTGAACCATACAATCCTAAAACACACATTTATAAAACAAAGGTTCATGCTAAATTCATTTACATAAACTTTTTCCACAAAATCTTTAAGTAAACAACAAAAATCAGTCCAAGGCACTCGAAAAATGTGGAATTTTTTTTTTTTTTAAAGCCTTTATTCACATGGCTTATTCTTAAAACACCAACGCGTTTCGGCAGGGAGCTGCCTTCATCAGTACTTGTACTTAAGTAAAGATTTTTAATATTCTAGCCACTTCTGATCGTAAAGAAGCTGCAGGTCTGACTGGATCACTGGTAGTTGTTCAGGCGAGCATACAGCATCAGTGCGGTGACTCGTCTGTCACTGGGGTCTTCCAGGAATCAGTCGCACATTCTTCATTCATCCATGAACATCATAGCATCTGCTTAGGATATGGCTGGATCCATGATTATGGAGACCTCGGGATAAGGAGAAACAGACTAGCATTAGTGTAGATGCTGTTTAGATTTTAAAGTTTTTTGGGAAGTGTTCTCGGCTCCAGTTGCCCTAATAAACGCAGCCTAACAATCTTTTAGAGCAGGGGTGTCCAAAGTTTTTGGGCCGAGGGCCAGATGCAAAAAACAAAATGTTGTCCTGGGCCAAATTTTACAATTTCACAGACACGTGTGTGTGTGTGTGTATATATATATATACATACATACACTCTTAAAAAAAAAGGTTCTTCA
>CAIGQQ010029300.1:410720-421731 GCA_903798035.1 Danio albolineatus
CATGTTCACTCTGGAGTAGCTGCAGTTCTTTCTGACAGAAGAATTAGTCCAGCTGAGTTCCAACCACCCAACTGCGCACAGAATATCCCACACAGACCAAACCATAAGGACTAGAGCAGTGGTTATCGATTTTTTCTTCATGAAGTACCACCTCAGAAAAAAGCATTGAAATACTGTAGAGTAGTAGCCTGTGGTGGAAATTCATTTATATACATTATAAAGGTCTGTTCTTTTATTTCTAAATGGATGTACTGTTTACATTAGACCAAACGTGACCACTTTAACATCAAAGGTTAAATGTGTGCGTTAATATAACTGTGAATCATTCTGTATGTCATTAGTGACCTTGTGAGCTTAGCAAACAAGATAAACAGAACACACTCTGTTTCAGTGTCTCACTGTCACGTTCAGAAGAAGGCGATGAGTCAAGATATACAAAAGAGTAGTTTTATTAACTAGCACAGGGTTATCTCACTCAGAAGAAGGTAGATACTTGGACGAAGGTAGGGGATAAGGTGTCCGATCAGAAGAGGTTGTATTCAGAGTACATAGAGTCACTTCCCTGATTGGAGAGATGGTTGTTGAGGAGAGTAGGGAGCACAGGAGGGTGTCCAAGACGAGACAAAGAGTAGGTAGGGAGAAACGTGTCCATTGATGATACCTGACAAAGGGTTAGTGACTGAATGGGATTTATATAGGTGGTAGTTAATAGGCTGGTTATGGTGCACGGCTGGAGGATGGTCTCGGTGATTGTGATGGATGAGGTGATGATGAGTGACGAGCTGGGGATGTTACACTCACACTCTGCAGAAATCTGCGTTGCTGTATGATTGTCTGACCTTCTTTGCAAAGAACAAAACTTTAAAAGACACTTTGGGTAAGATTTTGTCTTCTTTACCACTGAGAGTAGCCTTGTTAAAGAAATGGCCACTACAATTCCTAATTAAACAGCTCTGCACAGTTTTTAAATGAGGCAGATTAAGTCCTATTAATAAGAATATTTATTATTGTCAGCTACTTCAAATAGTTTGAACATTAACACTATACATTGCTTATGGGTAAAAACGATTCATACGATTTATCCATTCATATGTGTGGCATTTTCGTGATTTGAGTTTACACCTTAAGTAAACTCTGAAGTTTGCGTTAACCGCACATGGAAGTTAACGTTAGTTATATTCTATCTCCAAGTTTCAAGCATGGCAAAGTTGCCTGAGTCTATGTTCTGTGTCCCAACTCATACAATGAAATTGCGACAGTCCAAAACATTAAAAATATATTTTCATATCATTATTAGTTTCATTACACCCAAAATTAATGATACACTATAATGATCTATAATCCTTAATGATAGAACAAAGACTTATTGGTATTACGACAAAAAGAAGTTCAAATGGAGCTATATGCCCAAACATTGAGTACTAGAAATAGTTGAATACTATGAGTGATGCGAATCCATAAAGAACAAACGATAGGATGAGGCGATGTTCTCAACCATTGTTTGATGAAAGAAACAAAGTCATTTTCTGAAAAAAACTGAAAGTCATAAGATTTAAATGAACCAGAATTTTGATAAACAACTAGATGATCTTCAGAGACAAATGGAGGAGAGACTTGAGAATTTCAAAACAGAGCTACTCAACGTCAAGATTCACAAATTTAAGAGAGACTCAGAGAAACCATTGACTACCAAAAAATAATTCTATAAAAATTCTAAAAAAAAGTCTATGCATGGATGTCAGATAGATTGAAGTCCTATCAACAACAAGGGGGAATGAAATATACAAGCGCTTCTGAATCAAATGACTCCTATGCATCTTCTCAAACTAGATTTTGACAGAAAATGTCTTTTTTTGGGCTAGTCCCGTCGCTTCAAATGCAACCAAGTCCAAAGAAAGCAACGAGAAGAGAGTGTCAAACAAAAGAAAAAAGAACGGTAACACTTTAACACTTTTAATTTTAATAACTACACTCTATGAATCATATATCGAGCATTAGTATTCATTTCAATTAGCTACATTAACAGATGTTAATAAGCAGTTTATAAATACAGCTACAAATGCTGTATTATTCACTAATAATCACATTTATAATGTCCCTAATAATTATATTTTCATACCTAATTACTTATTAATTGTTCATTACTAAATTAAATAATGCATTATTTACAAACTATTTGTATTTAAGAGTAGTTGGTGGCTTTTAGAATCATTCAGAATGAGTTAGTAAACAATTATTAAACTGTTCAAATCATCATTTATATATTTTATTATTCAGGCATATAGTAATGGTTACTATGTATGTTAATAAATGCTTTATTAACTTCATGGAAATTTGTGACCTACTCTAAACTGAGGACTATTTATGTTTTATAAATCCTTTATAAATTACATATATTTAAACCTGCTTCTGCACTTTGAAACCTTATTATCTAAAGGGTGCTTTCTCTTGTGCATTTTGCAAGTGTTTGCTCTCAAATTATTGTGGAATTATGGATGACACAGGTGAAACTGCTGACTCAGATAAGGATGGCCACAAGAGGGCAGTCAAGTACACGCATAAAGTGCTGGAAGAGCGTTTTCAGACTCGTTAATTCCAGAAAGTCAAAAATGGCTCAAATTACTATTCATATGAATGAAATTGAATAACGAAAAGAAAATGAGGAAAAAGCAGATGATAAGACTTTTGAAAGTATTAAGTGTATTATTAAGTGAATGAAAATCTATAAAGTTTAAGCAACTCTTATTATAGGTTTTTAAAATAACTTTGATTTTCTATTATAGTACATTTGTTCTTCCAATGAGCTGCAAGGGATAACCTAGAACATGCAAGAGCTGATGCTGAAAGAAGAAAAAGATATATACCAGCGTATTTTGAATCCAAGTCATCAAAAAATCAAGGAATTTTTTCTAACTACAGTGGATTGAAAAGGTAAAGGATGCAAGCATACCTGTCAACAACAATACCTGTCAACAATGGGTGTGAAAATACCCCCCCCCCCCCCCCAAAAAAAAAAAAACATCAAGAAAAAAAAACTATTTACTAAATCTGTTCACCTGGAGCAATTTCACTGTGAATAAACAGTTGAAACAGTCAGTAATATGTTTATTATTATTATTTACAAAGAATAGAATATATAGTATACATTTAAAAAGCTGCAAATAAATTTGCAAACAGTTTAACCTATTAAATTTAATAACTATTATAAAGCAGTTGAGTCAAGTTATCGAATCTCATTATTTTGTCAGGGTCTGTGTTATTGTGTTCCATGTGCTCTGTGTTTCTTCTCTTTTCCCGCTGTTTGTAAGTGTTTATTAGTTTCACCTGTGTGTTACCCCTGTTTATGATTCTGTAATCATGTTCTGTGTATTTAAGCCCTGTGTTTTGTTTTATCCATTTTTTTGTTTAATTCCATGTTGTCTTCATTCCATGATTCCTGTGTATCGATGTTGCATCGTTTCCAGTGAGTGTTACGAAAATAAATGCGTGTTTTGATAATTCCTGCAATCCTGTGCGTTTGTGAAAGAGAGCAGTCGTGACCAGACCTACACAATACCGAACCTACACAGTTAAGAATGGCGTGTTGTTTTCCCCCATATTTTTTAAAGGCAGTTTTGCCCCCTGCAGTTTCTGTTTCCCCTCTTGTTTTCCACATGGAGCCCACCCACCCCCTGAATACCTTCTCCTGCTGGAGCAGGGGGAAAAAAGTCTTGAGGACCATACGAGTTTCTGCTACTAGCGAACATCACCCACTACCCGGACGACGTGCTCTGTGGATTCTACAATGGAAGCCTAACCCTTTAGCCAGCGCCCTGACGTGGTCGCACTGAGGCGCTATTTTTTCCACATGTCAGTGTTTATTAATAGATTACACCACAAAGAAAGAAGTAATCTGCACATACTATACATCATTCTAAAGCTACAACCCTCAAGCATCCATTGCAGCTAGTTGCTTTTCAATGGGAGGCTTGTAAAGGATGTATTTGCTAATGTAACAGGTGTTATATTATACATATTAATTTCACTCAAAATTCTCCTTGTAATCATCAGTTATTTTTATTTAATTTCATATTTTCAAAGTTTTTCTTCAAATATGTTATATTTTAGAGTTAAGGATTTCCAGTGTTTCCCCTACCATAGGATTAGGGGGGCGCCCCACCTTCCCAACGGCTTTGCCCGCCCCCCCCTTTAAAGTCAAGTTAACGTTTTTCTAAATGTTTTGTAAATGTTTTTCTTCTTTTAATAAACAAGCTAAATAGCCTATGCAGGGCTTAATTTGTGCCGAAACACGCCGGATCCGAATCCGGCATCTCTAAAATCTGATCCGGCACCTCATTTTACCTGTCCCCCTTATCAAAACCACCCTCCTTCCCCGGCCGCTGTTCACTTTCACCTTTTTCCGCGACTCCCCGAGTCCCCATCTCATCTCACTTTCGCCCGCGACACCCCTCCAGCATCCAACGCCCCGCCATCCACCCATTTACACAACGGAATGTCTTTTCTGTCTCGTCACTGTCGCGTGTTTACAAATCTCTGCTCTCTGAATCGCGCACGGTCGAGTCCCACACAGCCACTCACACATTTCGTCTGACAGCAATAACAACGTTGTTTTGAAGGGAAATTTTGCTTTATCAGTTGTAATTAGTTGTACTGCATGTCCACTGCATTTCCGGCCATAGAATATTAAATAAGTTTGTATTGCTAACTTTTAACTAAACTTTTAATCCATTACGTGTCATAACATGTCATAACATAACCACGATCGGAACGAGGTTACGTCAAACAACGAAAATTTGATCATGATTACGTTGACGTTACGTAACACACGTGGATTTTGGCTGGCTAGATGTCGCGTCAACCTACAGAAAACAGAAAAGGCTCGTTTGTGGTGCACCTCGCCTTGACTGCAATGTAGACGGTAGCAGGCGGCTGCAGTAAGAGGAGGCTGATAAATACATCCGAAGTCGGACACTTCCCGAATCTCGCTGTTTTGCCGCCTGGAAACGTCACCAGTGGCGGAGATCCTGGACGAATGACCTCAAGAAATATTTCTTATAGTAAATATTAAAGAGTTTTTGAACATGTTTTTTTCAGTATTTGGTTATGTTTACAGTTGCTGTGATACTATATAGAATTTAAATAGGCTATTTTTATAATATGAATATGGTTCAAAAACACTATAGTATTCCTATAAGTTACTATAGTATTTTTTTAACGTGGGAGTGGATGCAATTGAAATATCAAAAAGATGGCCAGAATCACAGAAGATGAACAGCTCATTACTTAAAAGGTTGAACTGTATTTATAATATACATCTGTATATTTAACAGTGGTAAACATTAAAAGAATCAACAAATAAACAGCTTACAGCAAGAAAGCTTTCAAGAAATCTAATTTGGCAACATTATAAATTAAGTAACTATAGCAAGATGCTTTTGAGTGACATATATATAGACAGGTCATGACAAATGTTTGTTTGTTTGTTTTGCAAGAAATGTCCCTAGAATTTGCCATTTTATTAAGCAAGTGGTCCATTTCTATAGTAATTTCAGAGGGCATTAGAATGTATAAAGGGAAATACTACTGTAGACAAAATTTATGTTTTCAACAGTTTCTACTAACTCATTTGTCTAGTCTTTGCCATGATGACAATATTGATTATATATTTTACCCCCCCCCCATAATTTCATAGTTGTGTTTGTTTTCAATGTATTAGTTTATTGCGTAAAATGTTGACGTAGCCCCTTTAAGTGTCTTTTTCCGGTTCCGTCTGCTCTTGCTCAGTTCGCGGCAAACGCAATTGAGAAGAGGTGAGTTCTACAGGAGCTCCGATTAAAATGTTACATCGGAGTGTTGTTTCTGAAAATAAAACATCAAATCTTGTTCTAGATGCATTTCTGTGTTATGTGAGCATGCACGAGGGGTTTTGTAAATGATATGAATCAGGAAGAGTTCATGGGCATGTGTGTAAAAGCTTTATGATGAAAACTATCCCTTTTACTGATAGGTTGCATAAAGAAGGCCACACACCATTGATGCCATTTGTTTATTTTGTTTGTGCAGGTATGTGCTTATTTATGCTTCTGATATGTTTTTGACTTTATGTATAATGTTTCTCTCTTTTTTTGGTGCTCAGTTCGCAGCAAACGCAATTGAGAAGAGGTTGCATAAAGAAGGCCACACACCATTGATGCTATTTGTTTATTTTGTTTGTGCAGAATAAAAACAGCTTTAATCCCATATGCCTGGTTCCTTCCGCCTGCGCATAACATCACGACGCAGAGTAAAGTGAGGGCCGGTCACACTAAATTTGTGTAAGTTTTACAGAAAATGCTTAATAGATATGGAGTGAATATCATAGTAAAACAACAACACACACGCATTCATTGCAGTAGATCAGGGTTTATTTTTAAAGGTAAGAGTCCACAGAAAACATCCCATCGAACACATTTAGTCCACCTGTTGTTTACCATGGTACTTACACGTGAAAACGGCGTCTTTGTAGTAAAAAGCAAGGCAATGTCATAGCTTACAGTGTTACAGACAAAATAAGACCACAAGCTAAATAAAAAGTCAAAGTTATAGTTACTAAAATCTAAACAAAGCTGTCGAGTGTTTAGATGCTCTGCATATGCTGTCTCTCTCAGTCATTACTGCCGATCATTGACTGACGGAGAATTTAGCCAATGGCTGTATGATTATTTCTTTATTGGTCGAGGGCTGTGTTACTGCACACTTTTTGTTGTTATTGGCTCAGTGACCTGTCAATCATCACGCGATGCACCTGCCCCCTGTTGCACAGCTGCTCCAGTTCAAGCTAACGGCAGACAGCGGTTATTTATTTAACGCAATAGTTGAGTTAAAAATATGTGGTGCTTTGTTGGGATATTTTAACCTTTTATTGGGTTATTTATTTAAAAACTCAAACAGTTGGGTTAAGATTGAATTTCAACAGTCAACTGATGTAACTGACACAGAACAGCTATGCGTACGTGATGTTGTTTTGCGTTATAAAGTTTATTTAAGCTCTAACGCAGCAATATTGGGGTTTTGTTGGTAACGCTTTCTTTTACGACCCGTGAAGTACCGTGTAAGTACAGTGAAATAACGGTCTACTTTTCTGTACTTATAGTATAAGTATAATGAATGTACGTGTAGGTATAAGGGAACGAACTGTAATGCTTGGGTAATAAGGGGGGGTAACAAAAAGATATTCAACACGCAAAGGACCGCATAAGTATATCGCATTTACGGTATACTATTTACTTGCATGATACTTTGCGTGTTGCATATCTGGTAGTTACCCCCTTATTACCCAAGCATTGCATATGTGGTTGTTACCCACTTATTACCCAAGCATTACATATCTGGTTGTTACCACCTTATTACCCAAACATTACCCGTTTGTTCCTTAGCATTTTATAGAAAAGTACACTGTAAAATCAATATACTTACGCTGTACTTTGTGTGTTGCATATCTGTTTGTTACCTCCTTATTACCCAAGCATTACAGTTTGCTCCCTTATACCTACACGTATGTTCATTATACTTTTACTATACAAACAGAAAAGTACACCATTATTTCACTGTACTTACACGGTACTTTGCGGGTCGTAAAAGAAAGCGTTACCAAAAAATGTCACAGGACGAGATACACTGTGAGGCTGAGGGCACGAGAGGCTGAGGGCGCGGCGACACAACGGAGTGGCAGTCACCGGTGTGTGCCCACGTGCCATGCGCATCTGAGGACGCGAAGCCACTGCTGAAGCGGTCTCATATGGTGCAACCCAAGTGACGTGACAGTGGCTGCGGATGCCATATGCCCCAGGAGCCTCTAAAATAATATCAGTGGGACCAAAGTTTTCCTGTCAAACTCTCTCAGACAGGTCAGCATCAGCTCGGCGCACTCTAGGAGGAGGCGTGCCGTATGACGATCGAGTCTAGCTCCAACCTAAAAAAAGATATGCTCTGCATGGGGGCGAGCCAGCTCTTTTCTCAGTTGACCCAAAACACTTAACAGGTCGAGGTGCCAGAGCACCCTGTCCTTGTGCATAAACAATTGATACAGCGAATGAGCTAAAAAAGACAGTAATTGAAATAATTGAGTATGCAGATGCCCGCGAGCTTGGTGAAAACCCGGGGAGACAGGGAGAGCCCGGAAGGGAGCACTTTGTACTACCATGCTCGATCCTCGCACGCAATCGCAAAAACTGCTGGTGGCGTGGGAAAATGGAGACATGAGCATACTGTATGTGTCCTTCAGGTCTACCGCTCAAGACCACACCTGAGGTGGGGCAGCACAGGATGGGAGAGCTCACCCTAGGCACATGTCCCGAGGAAGAGTAGAAGATAAGAGGTTAATCTTAACTTCATCCCAAGAGCCCGCAAGGTGGCTGGGAGTGCGAGAGGAGGGAGCACGTCCTCTGGCACTCTCAGAGCCTGCAGCAAAGAGCACAGATCCTGTGAGCCGGAAGGCATAGCGTCCCATGCTGGCAGTGTTCAAACTGTCACACCCAGAGAAAGGAGAAATTGCTCTTATAAATTATTGGTAGCCATACTGTCCATTAACGGACAAGATGGTGGAGCAGATTTTGGAGTCACAGATGAGTGCCCTCAGCGAGAAGCAGCCAAAGGTGACGGGGAGAGTGTTTTTTTTTTTTTTTTTTGTTATTTTGATGATCACAATTGACTGCTTTTTCACTGTGGTGAATTCCTGGGTGAATTCCCTCTTGGTGTCGCCGAACAGGCCAGTCTGGGATATGGGTGTGTTAAGAAAGTGAACTTCGTCAACATCACGCATATCTGTCAGGCTTTAGCCAGAGGTAGCATTCCTGGACCGCTAGTGTGGTCATCATCCATCGTACATTAAGCTTGGGACAGAACCATGTGTCCCTGGGGCAACGCCTGCACCAGCCATAGCAAGCAAAACCGAAGCATCCTGGCCTGCAGCAGTGTAGGCTCTGGCCCTGAGGAATGCAGACAATCTACATGCTTTGCATGGGAGCCGAGGCTAACCATGCCAGAAAGGGGCACCACACTGGCAAGTTTGACTGCGCTACGCTCGACCTGGGGATTCGCCTTGTACCCCTGGGCTGCTCCGTCGTCAAGGAAGGTGAGGGCAAAGCGCACGTCGAACGGGCAGAAAAAGGTGCCCTCAGCGCTGAGCAAACTTACTGTGCACTTCCGGGAAGAAGGGGACGGGAGGCTTAGAGGGTTTCCCCTTCTTATCCTTCACATCACATCCATCTAATCTGTCCGGTAGCAGAGCTGGGAACAAACCATATCCAGCCTTGCTGCCAAAGCAGCCCAGGTGAGCATGGCCATCATATCAGATTCCACATCCAGAGCCTCGCTTACCACCCCCCGAAGGGAGGAAGCGGGTCCGAAGTTTCATTAGAAAATGACAGCCCACCCTCCGATGCAGCGATGGACATTTGGTTCTCTAGTCATCGAGTGAGACATCGATCTTCCCGGCGGATGGAACGCTTCTCTCAGTCGAAGCTTGGATGGAGCGTACTGAGGAATGGAGGGTCCATATGCCCGAGGCCGGCGGATTGACCCTTACTGTAACCCTCAGATCTGCCTGAGTACCAACTGCTACTTGCAGGGGCCAACAGGGGTGGTTCGCCCTTTTGCAAGAGCAAAACCACATTAACATGCTGAACCTCCAGACATGCAACACAGTGCTCATGCCCATCATCCGTGGACATGGAATCATTGCTTTAAAAAGACACGCTGCACGACCATGCTGCTCTTTTAGGTGTAAACTTGCTCAGTTACTCACCACTCTAGAAGGACCGGACCCAGATAACACCCAGGCAAGGGAGAATAGACACAGCTTGACCGTCTGCCACTGTGTGTCACACACACTGCGCCTGGGAGAAAACAGCCTATCAAACACCGGTAGCTTTCACATTCACTCTCTGTTTCACTTTCCGAAGGAGGTTTATAAGGAACTTTAAAGACTTTCTCAGCAGCACATTCGGCTCTGAAAGCAAAAAGGTGACTGGCATCTTTATGATAACTCCCACCATTTTTGCATTTATTTCAAAGTCTCTCAGTAGCACTTTCGGCTCTAATAGCGAAAAGGTGACTGCTTTACACAGCTGGCATCTTTATTCAATTAAATTGGCATTTCATTGGCCTGTTTTATTACTCTTTCAGATGATTGGCTTGTGACGAAATCCCCATAGTGGAAGTTTCTACATGGTAAATAGTAGTTCCCCTCCCACTGGGGAGCCTATGTTTACTGTATAATTTTAATATTCTGATTAAGGAGCAGTAAAACAACAGAGGTGTCACTTTGAAAATGCACACATCTATAAATTTGTTGTGTTTAAAAGAAAACCCACTAAGACCGACATGTTTAGATGCTATTATTATAATAATGATGTGTATATGTCTGTTCAAACACGCACCCAAAACCCAGTGTCCATGCTTGCCGTGTTTCAAATCATGTGTACAGAATTTGTTTAGGAAACAATTTGTTTAGCGTCTATTTATCACTGTAGCATTCCCAGCTGAACAGATGCACTTTACTCTCAGGGACTGATGTTTTAAAGTTTTTAATCTTCAAAATAAATCATCGTAAGAGCTGATTAAAAGAAGCAAAGAAACAATCAATACTCATTACACACATATCCTTGAAATTGTGTTAAACAAATGCTTATAAGCCAATAAACTGATAAATACACATTTACAGTCTCACTGTGCAGGCTGTATAGTGTCTTAATTAGTATAAATAATGTTTTTCGTTTTAACACTAAAAATGACAATATTCAATGCAGATAAAGCATTTATGAATTGCAACAATGTCCTATTAGATTGCAATATAAACAGATTTAACAATGAATTAATTTTAGTACAATTGGTGATCTTAATTTTAGAGAGATAAATCCAAAACACATGAATTTACCAAAATAAAGACCCTAATGGCCGTTAATGTCCAATTTGTAGTGCAAGTTATAAGAAAATTACGGTGGCCGAGAAAGGTTAACGCGCTGCAATTTAA
>CAIGQQ010029300.1:421741-432376 GCA_903798035.1 Danio albolineatus
CATGCAATAACACAAAACACCACCAAATTAAGAAATGATCTTCATCAATTTGACATCCCACCTGTTACAAATTCTCACAACACAGACAACGGAAGAAACACGCAGCAAGTTATTCAAAACACAACGGAAGAAAACGCACAGCAAGTTGTTGAAAACACAATGGAAGAAAACGCACAGCAAGTTATTGAAAACACAACGGAAGAAAACGCACAGCAAGTTGTTGAAAACACAATGGAAATGTTTCAAGAGGACCCAAAAACATGACGGACACAGCTAAGATACGGACCCGCCGTGACTGTTGTTCAGTGAAGTGATTGGTGGTCTTTGAAAGGTGTAATATCCTGATTACACGATTCCGTTGTCTTTTGTAAATTATCAGTCTAGTTAATGATCAACTGAAACGTTGCGTTATTAAATAAATTAACTACATCCGTATCTTAGCTGTGTCCGTCATGTTTTTGGGTCCTCTTGAAACATTTCCGTTGTGTTTTCAACAACTTGCTGTGCGTTTTTCTCCATTGTGTTTTGATCAACTTGCTGCGCGTTTCTTTTGTTGTTTGTGTTTTGACCAATTTGCTGTGCGTTTCTTCCGTTGTTTGTGTTGTGAGAATTTATAACAGGTGTGCTGTCAAATTGATGAAGATCGTTTCTTAATTTGGTGGTGTTTTGTGCTATTGCATGTGCTTTCTAAAATTGCAGCGCGTTAATCTCTCTTGTGAGAATTTGTAACAGATGTGCTGTCAAATTGATGAAGAGTGTTTCTTAATTTGCTGGTTTGCTGGTGCTTTCTTAAATTGCAGCGCGTTAACCTTTCTCGGCCACCGTAGAAAATAGTAGTAACAATACATTACATGCCTTTAGTACAAAACTAACAAATAATATGGATATCATTGTTATTCAAAATTCGTATATATGTGCTAATGTAAGAGGGGTTTCTGTATCTTCAGTCGCAGGTAAATGGGTCCACGAAATTAATGCAGGCATACACAGATGTAGAACATTGGGAAGAACTTATTTTATTTGTCTTTTCCCTAGAGTAAATACTATAGAGCAATACTATACAGCAGTTGCAGGCCTCTCCCAACTCTCTCTCCCCGCGCTTCACCTCAAATCTCAACTGCGCATGTCCTGCCCACGCATTTCATTTCTCCCTGTCATTACGCCCTTGCGTCAATTAAAGCGACCACCACCATAACATTCACACAAAATAACTACAAAATTGCATCTCACATTTTTCCCTCTCTTATAAGGAAATGACCACATTTCAGATGGTAAACAAATACAAAAACAAATATATATATAATTACAGAAAACTTATTAAAGAAAAATTCAATAGAACATCCACAAAATCTGTAATAACAGAATAAAAACAGTCCTTTACCTCATATCAAAATATTACTGACATAGTATTAAACTTCAGAAGAGTTTCTGTATACACGCATAATAATACTCTCGAATCTGTATGATATTCCTCAACACAAAAACTTTGAAGGCCTTTTAATAATGCGTCCTGAACGAGTTGTCACCCCTAATGTAAAATATGCTCCCCAATTCCAGCTGAAGAAAGTTCAACTGGGTGTATTGGCTGTCCCACAGATTGAGGAACCCTTAACAGGCGACCTGAAGGTCTACGTCTTTTGCTACTGCTCCGCTCTCTGTGCTCTTGCTTTTATATTTTATACTCTAATTTTAACCTGAGCCTATCAGCACAGTGCTCAAACAACACAGCTTGAAGATCAACATTGAATCTACAAACTTTCTGGAATACAACTTTACCAACAAGAGGGGAATTATCGTCTAAACAATCCTCCCGCTACCAGCTGCTTACATTCCTGAGACGGGAAAACACGGCTGTGAAAATGCCTCTGGATCGGATTAATTCGACATCTCTCTGCTGCTCAAACTGTCACAGACTCCTACAAAAGATTGCAGTTCTTGAAACAAAGTTACTTGCGACCCGACCAGAACTGCCGGATCACAAAAGATCGATTCACTGTGGACCGTCACAGCATACAGACGGTGAGTCCCGTAAATCTACTCCAGCTACTGTTTTAAGCCCAGAAAAACAGAGTGAAACTGTTGAAAATGAGATTGATAACCGATGGCGTAAACAAGGTGCGAGACCAAAGGGTACTCGCGGGGTCAGATCATACGCTGCTGCATTAGCGTCCTCTACCCCAAATACAGCTCGGACTCAAATACAGCTTCAGAACAGATATGAAGTTTTGAGTATTATGGGTGAAAAATCCCCAAATGCAGTCAGACAGAGATCGCAAGACTCAGCAGCCAATTCTCCACGGAGCAGAGGCTCAAGGCCGACCAGACAGCGGCTTTCTGCACCGATCGCACCTGAGATAAGAACACTAGTGGTAGGAGATTCAATAATCAGGAATTTCAGGAGCAGAGCTACAATGACTTACTGCTTCCCTCATGCAACAGTTTCTGATGTAAACACAGAACTTGAAGAAATTCTGAAGAAGCACAAGACTGCAAAACGGATTATCATCCATGTGGGGAAGAATGATATTCGGAAGGAGCAGTCAGAACTGCTCAAGAAAGATTTCTGTCAACTCTTGGAAACAGTCGAAAGATTGAAAATTCAGCCGTTCATCAGTGGACCACTCCCTGCAAGAGGGACAAATATGCTTTCACGACTTCTTGGCCTAAATGTATGGCTGCAGAAAACATGCAACAGGAAAGGTCTGAATTTCATTAACAACTTCAATCTCTTCTGGAACCAAAGACAACTATTTACATCAGACGGCCTCCATCCAAACAAACTTGGTGCAAAGGTGCTAAAGGACAATATCTATTTCTCCCTTCATCATCCATCGGCTGTGTGTGCCACTGAACTGAACCCAAATGGAACACACACACCTAGCAGATGTCAGGATGACCACAGGACTTCAAATCAGCTCTTGAGTGGACTTGGGGCTGATGCATTACACAAGGACAGTGATAACGCCATGCAGCCAAAACAACCACTGTTGATAGAAACACTGCCGCCTGCGCCCTGCACACTGAGCCCAACACAGACTGACGGTGATCCATTTGAACAGCAGCAAGTCTCAGTGTTCAACAAGGATCTTCAGGAAAACAGCCAGGAAAATATATTTCCAGAATCTCCAGACCCACAACCTCTGCCACCCCTGTCACCAGACACGCTTTCACTGTCACCTTGCTCGCCTCACTTGGACTTTTCTAAAAAGATGGAGGAGCTGGTGTTTGCTGGAACTAAGCTTTCACACTCCTTTGCAGCAAGCCCCCAGTTATCACCCAAAAAGCGGCGTGCTCCACAACCACCTCTGAGCCCACTTGGAAGAACCCTCCGATCACATCGACAGGGCTCAAACAGCGCCCCATCTTCAGCTGGTGAACACAAAAGCTGTCTGTGATGTATGTCAGGTGCCTGCTTAGATAACAGTATCTTTATCAGATGTTTACAGAACAAGCAGGAACCCTGTGTGCCTGTAGCTTTCTCTACGCAGATATGTGTTTTATTACGAGACAGAAAACCAAAGGCCTCTTCAAGCCGTATAGCAAATCATTCAAATCTGGTGTCGATTAAATGTAGATCTGAGACTACAGTAGGCAAAACAGCTAAAACTGTTAAGTCAGCACTTTTAAACATCCGATCACTTAACAATAAGTCACTTCTAGTCAATGATTTTATCAGCACAAATTGCCTTGATTTTATGCTTTTAAATGAAACTTGGCTCGATGACAGTTGTAGCGCAGCAGTCCTGAATGAAGCAGCTCCTTTAAACTTTGATTATTTGAGTGTTTGCAGAGTTAATAGGAGAGGTGGAGGCATCGCTGCCCTGTTTAAAGATGTCTATGAGTGTAAACAAGTGTCATTTGGTGATTATTTGTCCTTTGAATATCTGAGTATAGCACTAAAGGGTGCTCCACGCATTTTACTGATCATTATCTACAGACCTCCAAAATATTCTCCAGCTTTTATTGATGATTTTACAGAGCTGTTATCAATAGTAACCTCTGAATTTGACTGTTTTACTATTGCTGGGGATTTTAATATTCACTTTGATAATCCAGAAATCAATGCTACAAAAGAACTTATGACTGTTTTTAACACTTTTGATCTGACTCAGCATGTTCAAGGACCCACACACAATCGTGGACACACTCTTGATCTACTTATAACTAAGGGTTTACACATTTCATCGACTGTTGTTAAAGATGTGGCACTATCTGATCATTTCTGTATTTTCTTTGATGTATTGATCACTCCAGCCATTGAAGACAGATCTGTCTCTGTCAGAAAGAGATGCAGAAATGAGAACACTAGTGAGCAGTTTATGAAGGCCATATGACTAACAACAAGCATATCTGCAGACTCTGTCGATTCTCTCCTTGATTTGTTTAACTCTAAAGTTAAGAATGTCATAGATGACATTGCTCCTGTTAAAGTCAGGAAGAGAACTGGCAGACAGAATGGACCTTGGACAAGGTCAACATCTGTAAAGATGATGAAAAGACAATGCAGAAAAGCTGAGTGTATGTGGAGGAAGACGAAACTAGTAGTCCATTACAATATCTATAAAGACAGTCTCCATGCTTTTAATGTGAAACTAAACACTGCTAGGCAGACTTTCTTTTCAAGCCTTATAAACAGCAATATAGATCACACCCGTACCCTCTTTGCAACGGTAGAGAGACTCACAAACCCCCCCAGTAGGATTCCTAGTGAACTACTCTCTGAAAGCAAATGTAATGAGTTTGCTCATTTCTTTACTGATAAGATCAATAATATCAGAAAGGCAATCAGCTCATCCAATCAGCCAAGTTGTGTCGACGTCAGATAAGCTCAACCTCAACTTCAGAAATCAGACATTATGTCTGATTTCATGGAAATTGATGGTAAAATCTTAGAAGAGATTGTGCAAATTATGAGAACATCAACCTGCGATCTTGACACGCTCCCCACATCATTCTTCAAAACTGTGTTTAACTGTCTAGAAATGGATCTTCTGAAAGTGGTGAATGCTTCACTTCTCTCAGGGATTTTCCAAACTCACTTAAAACTGCAGTAGTTAAACCCCTCTTGAAAAAGAGAAACCTGGATAACACCCTACTGAGCAACTACAGGCCAATCTCAAATCTCCCTTTCATTGGCAAAATCATTGAAAAAGTTGTTTTTAACCAGATTAACAAGTTCTTAAACTTGAAAGGGTGTTTAGACAATTTTCAATCCGGTTTCAGAGCACATTACAGTACAGAGAGCGCACTTATAAAGATAATCAATGATATACGCCTTAATACAGATTCAGACAAACTAACAGTGCTGGTATTGCTGGATCTCAGTGCTGCATTCGACACTGTCGATCACAGCATACTTCTGGATAGGCTGGAAAACCGGGTTGGGCTGTCTGGAACGGTCCTCAAATGGTTTGGATCGTACCTTGAAGGGAGAGGTTACTATGTCAGTATAGGTGACCATAGGTCGAGGTGGACACCCATGACATGTGGAGTCCCACAAGGCTCAATTCTGGCACCTCTCCTGTTCAACCTTTATATGCTCCCTCTGAGCCAAATAATGAGAAAGAACCAAATCTCCTACCACAGCTATGCTGATGGCACTCAGATCTACATAGCCTTACTGCCTAATGACTACAGCCCCATTGACACCCTCTGCCAATGCATTGATGAAATTAACAATTGGATGTGCCAAAACTTCCTTCAGTTAAACAAAGAGAAAACTGAAGTCATTGCATTTGGGAACAGAGATGAGGTTCTCAAGGTGAATGCGTACCTTGGCTCTAAGGGTCATACAACAAAAAATAAGGTCAAGAATCTTGGTGTGACTCTGGAGTCAGATCTCAGTTTCAACAGTCATGTCAAAGCAGTAACTAAATCAGCATACTATCATCTCAAAAACATTGCAAGAATTAGATGTTTTGTTTCCAGTGAAGACGTAGAGAAACTTGTTCATGCTTTTATCAGCAGCAGGGTGGATTACTGTAATGGGCTCCTCACTGGCCTTCCCAAAAAGACAGTCAGACAGTTGCAGCTCATCCAGAATGCTGCGGCCAGGATTCTGGCCAGAACCAGGAAATCAGAGCACATCACACCTGTCCTCAGGTCTTTACACTGGCTCCCAGTTACATTCAGAATAGATTTTAAAGTATTATTACTTGTCTATAAATCACTAAATGGCCTAGGACCTCAATACATTACAGATATGCTCACTGAATACAAACCTAACAGATCACTCAGATCATTAGGATCATATAAACTAGAAATTCCAAGAGTTCAGTCAAAGCAGGGGGAATCTGCATTCAGCTATTACGCCCCCCGCTGCTGGAATCAGCTTCCAGAAATGATCAGATGTGCTCCAACATTAGGCACATTCAAATCAAGACTGAAAACACATCTGTTTAGCTGTGCCTTTACTGAATGAGCACTGTGCTACGTCCGACAGATCGCACTATTGTGTCTTTCTTTTCTTTTCATTCTTTTATAACTTGTTTTAACTCATTTTAATATGTTTTTATCTGTTTTTTATTATTTGTTTTTATTTTCTTATACTTCAATTTTATTCCTGTTTATGTAAAGCACTTTGAATTGCCACTGTGTATGAAATGTGCTATATAAATAAACTTGCCTTGCCTTGCCTTGCCTTGCCTTGCCTACGAACATGAGGAATTGATGACAGTGTAGGAGTATTATTCTCACTCACCCTTGGGCCTCCTGAGATTAAAGGAATAGACCCAGACAACGCAGTGTATGGTGATTTAAACTCCCCAACTCTTGAGTCTGTTTTCTTACTCGCTTTGGTAGAGGTGAATGCTGGTTCCATCCAATTAGACCTGTACGGCTTTAAGCGTTCGTGATGCACAACTTTCGAAGCCGCATTCACATCTCTCAGGTTTACAACTGTACTGTATAAAGGATACCATTCATGTCCACCTTCACCACCTTAAATGGTCCTGTCCATTGTGGATCAAGTTTTTTCCTTAGTGTGGTTGGATCATTCATCCATACCAAGTCACCAACATTGAAAGGGTTAAATTTGTCATACCTATTGAAATAGTACTCGCGTTTCAGTCTTTGATTCACACCAGTGTTTCGTACTTCATGAAATGCAGTTTCTATACGACTGGCTAATGTCGCACCATAATTCTGAGGTGTGTCCTCTGTTGCACCTAAAGGCAAATCAAGTTGTACGTGTGCAGGTAAATGAGGTTCCGGCCCATGAGCCAAGAAAAATGGTGAATAACTAGTTCTAGAATGAGGTGTAGCATTAAATGACAACACCACAAATACTGGTCCCATTCACCTCCATTTTTGAAAAGAATCTTGGCTAACTGATCTTTTAAAGTTCGGTTGAATCTTTCTACCATACCATTACCACGCGGGTGATATGATGTAGTTCTTTTTTTCTTTATGTTAAGTCATTTACAGATGTCTTGCAACATCTCAGATTCATACTGGCGTCCCTAATCGGAAAAGAATTCCTCTGGTATTCCTTGTTCAGGTATGTATTGTTCACAAAACAGCTGAGCTATTGTACTGGCTGTTTGGTTTATCATCGGATATGCATTAACATACTTGGTAAAAATTATCTTGTACTACCAACACATATCTGTTTCCCTTTGACGTGATTGGCAATTCTGTTATTGTTACGGTGAGTGTGACGATGACAACGGAGGCGAGGATCCAATTGCAGATTATTAATTAAAGTCAGTATAGCGGCGGTCAATCAGGGGCAAACAGATGTATATAGGAAATCCAAAATCGTGGTCGTGGAACAGGCAGAGGGTCAACAAGGCTGATAGCAGGCAAGAATAACAAATAAACAAGACTAGGATCAAAAACACAGAATACAGGAACAAAGAAAACGCGTTGTATGTCACTAACAGCAAACAATACTCAGCAACAGTGAGTGTTACTGAGTGGCCTAAATAGAGAGTGTACTGAGTGGTGAGTGGCTTCAGCTGGGAGTCTCTAATCAGTGGTGACTTGGAGCAGGTGAGTGTGTGTGTTGCATGAGTGGAGATGTAGTCCTTAATATGGCTGATTTGTAGTTCACGGAAGTAAGTGTGAACCAGCGATCTCTGATAGAGGAGAGATCGCTGGTGATTGTGACAGTTATATCAGTACATACAAACTGAAAAGGTCTTACAGCACTAATTGAAAGAAGAGGTGCCCTGTGCTGTGGTACAGGCTTTTTCCGTGACTCACAAGCCTCACAATATTGCTCAATTGTGCTTCTCATGCCCAGCCAAAAAGATAATCCCTGAGCTCGTTTAAGTGTTCGTTCAGCACTATAGTGCCCTGCACATGGATCACCATGTAAGTAAGGTAATGTGTCTTTAATTAGAGCATCAGGAATGACTACCTGATAAGCCTGTGGTTTACCGGGTGCCACATATGCTGTACGGCAAAGCACGCCATCCTTCAGCACCAGACAGGGAAACTGCCACCAAAGTTGCCTCAATTTTCCTTTCACTTTCCTAAGACTAGATCTCTTCTGATGTTCCACTCAACTATAAACCTCTAAAAGCACTGAATCGGTTTTCTGAAAGTGCATAATGTCTTTATTCTTCTCCCCAAAGGAGGGGATTAATGCATTGTCGGCCAACTCAGAAATGCTTTTTTTTAGTTTCACATTGAGTCAAACCAATTGTTGACTGCCCCTTTACATGGCAATCGGTACCACTGACACTATTAAAAACGGCTGTTGGATATACGAGAAGTAAGTCATTTACTGTCCCTGCACCTATTGTTGATGCTACCGCAGGAATTCGCGACATGGCATTTGCATTAGTATGTCTCTTGCCATCTTTGTGAATGATCACCTAATCATATGGATCGAGCTCCATGGTCCAGCGACCTCTACGTCCTGTAGGATCAATGTCAAAATCCAATTTTCTCAGACCAACAAGAGGTTTGTGATCTGTAACAATTGTGAAATTGCAGTTAGTCAAATAGTGACAAAATTGTCTGACGGACCACACTATTGCATACAGTTATTTGTCATAGGTAGACCATTTTTGTTCAGTGGCTGTAAGTATGTGACTAGCGTATGCCACAACTCGCTCTTTGCCTTGTTGAGTTTGCATTAAGACAGAGCCAATAGCGGTATTAGACGCATCTGTGCTCAGGAGACGTCAAAGCATCTTTTTGTTGTTGAAAAGCTTCTGAACACTCTACCGTTCATTGAAAATGAACATCTTTGTGGGAGAACTTGTGTAATGGTTGCGCTTTAAAAGCATACCCATTGACAAATCGCCTCCTATAATAACTACACAGGCCTAAAAATGCTCGTACCTCAGTAGCAGAGTTTGGGGTTGGCCAGTCTCTAACTTTCTGATAGTGAGCTGGGTCAAGTGCCAACCCCTCTTTTGAGACAACGTGACCCATGTATCGTATGAATGGCTTGCAAAATTGACACTTCGTTGGGTTAAGTTTGAGACCTGCTTCCCTAAACCTGTTCAAAATGTCTGTGAGGTTTTGTATGTGGTCTGCAAAGTCTTTTCTCATGCAGATGATGTTGTCCAAATAAATGACACACTTTGTCCAATGCAACCCTCTAAGGACTAATTTCATGAGCCTTTGAAATGTAGGTGGACTATTCTTAAGACCCATCGGCATCACCTTAAAGTGATATAGTCCATCACCGGTGTTAAAGGCAGTTTTTCTCCTATCATCTGGCTCTAATTCTACCTGCCAATAACCTGAAGACATCATGAAGGCTATCATCTACCCTAGGCAATGGGCATCAGTAATGGTTATAGCATTCAATTTGCGATAGTCTATGCAAAATCGTTAGGTGTTATCTTTCATGCGAACCATTACTACTGGACTCGCCCACGGACTATCACTATCCTCTACAATGTCTTGTGCTTTGAGAATTTCTACCTGAAAGTGAATTTCGGTCTTTAGAGCTGGGGACGTCCTGTATGCTCGCTGAGATATTGGAGTGTCATCTATGGTCCTGATTTTGTGCGTAACCAATGTAGAGGGTCCAAGCTACATTAAATAGACCGATAAGGGATTTATTAGCTCATTTCAATGAATCGGATCTTGAGGATTCGGATCATTGATTCGACTCAATAGAGTCAGATTGAATCAGATTAAAAGACTCACACTTTATCTACCATGCGCCCAGCGAATAGAAGAGATCGCGTGTCACCAATCTTGTTTATATTATTTACGTGGCCAATGATAATAACATAACACAGTATTGGGTTAACTTTTAGCAAGGTAACAAAATCTACAGCTCAAGACAATGACTGATAAGCACCGTAACACGAACACAGTTCTTACGAAAGGAGAACAAAGATTTATTGAGCTACACTACGATACATGAAACTAACTACGTAATAAGCAAACAACAAACAAGCGCACACACACATTCACACATACACACAGAGTCAGTTCAGAGGATGCAAAATGAGTTGACAACAGACCCAAATCAATTCTAGTACTTCTGACTAGACCTTAGAATCACACCTGAGAAACCACAAAAGCAGAGATTGAGCTTATCTTTAACTGCTTAAGATTAATCAGCACCAGATCAGTTAGAGACAACGTTAATTTGTGTTACTTGCGATTTTGCTGAAGAAAATCTTGAATCTCCCTCGCTGACTTGGGCTTGTGAAGCACGTC